>VXAA01000243.1:4055493-4073531 GCA_013399115.1 Anseranas semipalmata
CCCCTTCATCCCCCCCCCCCTTTTTTTTTTTTTGAGATCACGTCTGGTTCCTCCCCCACTGTTCTTTATTACAACTATACAGTTCTTAAACTTGGGGAATATAATGATAAAAAAAAGGAAGAAAAAGGAGAAAGCAACATTGCAACTGCATACAAACAAGGAAATTAAACAGTATGTGCACTAAAAGTCAGACAATTCTCTATACTAAAATAAAAACAACTTTAATGTTTCTACACATATTGTGTTTATTCTAAGGTTTATTACTTTCATAAAATCTTTTATCTGTCTATTCCTGCATCTTGTGTTGTTTTACTTCTGCAAAGCACATGCACATGCTACAGAGTAACAGTTCATAAGCAGTTCCATAACACAAATTCAAGGTTGCACCTTACACAGTCGCTGTAAAGAGGACCTCAAGGAGTGGCCAACTGGAGGTATGAATAAAATACTTTCCAAATATTCAGAGACACCTTAATGATACCAACTGCTAATGCTGACTTATACTACCAGAAAATAAAGAAAGTTGTTGAAATGGACGCTTTGATGAGCCTAATGAAGTCTGACTCACCTACTCAATGCAGCGTAAAACAAATGAACAAACAAATGTACTGCACCACCAATAGAAACCACCACACCAAAAGAGTAGAGAAGGCAGCGCACATTGGGATAGAGCAATTCCAGTGCCCCGCTTTACCTACACACACTAATGGACTCATGAGCTGATTTACAGGAGCAAGACATGGGGTAGGTAAGCCTACGGAAATGTCAGTTAATGTTCAGTATCAAACAAAACAACAAATCAAATACTTACAATTACTGGAGAAAAGGATGGAACAGAAAAGACATGACAACACTAAGTCAGTATAAATCCGTGTTGTACTCATGTTCTTGGTGCAGGTCTGGTCCCACCTAAAAAAGCTAACAGGAGTAGCTTAGTAGGTCTGTTATTAATCTGTTGGTCAAGTGAATAAATGGGAATAGTTTTCCTCTAGATATGCTCCAGGCTTATATTGCATGATGCAAATTAAATCAGGTGACTGTTAATGGACAGAATAAAGAAATATTTAAGTGTTTGACTGGTGTGTGCTATGAAACTGCTTCAGGTTATCTAATTGCAAGCACGATTTGGCTCAGTGCTATCATTTAAGGACGCAATACCTGAATGTAGGAGGAGAAAACATGCTGATACAGCATTTTGAATAAAGTAGTACACCAAACTACAGTCACATCAAAAGAAAAACTATACATATCCCACATTATTTTACAGAAAAAAAATGTATTTTAAGTTTTGATGCCAGTTGCGGAAAGATTTAAATACTTGTTTAACTGCACATAAGGCAAGCAGTCATTTCAAAATCAGCTTCATTTAAATTTATCTGCGCTGAAAATATTACCCTCCCAGGAACCTGCCAAAAATATCTTCCTGGGCATTCTCATGGTAAACTGAATTGCACCAATATAAATAGATTCCTTACTTCTAAAAGGAAACAGTAGTGAAACTGTAACTTCTTTGAAGCCAAAAGACTTGTTTTCAGCAGTGGGTCAAGAGATGCTGTCACACACGCCTTCTCTTTATTCCATCAAATGAAAAACACGGGAGAACAAAAAGTTACCATCCAGCCAACAGCAGAAGATATAACCATGTGATATACCTGAGGAACACTGGCAAACAGAGAGTAATGGAATGCTACATAATACTTTTCACTTAAGACATGCACAGAAAGAGGGCAGAATTTTGCCTGTTTCATTTGCAGTTTGTTTTGAAAATGAATAGAATTATCCACCTATGCTTCATTATATGTGATGGTTTTGTTTATTGCATAGATTTTATATACCAATGCTTAAGGTTACTGAGGAAAACTGAGGTGATGACGATGCTAAGGTACAACAAGAAAAAACACGGCAAAGCTTATTTCAGCTCTTTTATTTTACCGAGCGATAGGGTCTCAGTTGCCCTCAGCAATTCAAAGAGCAGTCACAACCTGAACTGTTTTTATATTTAATTACACTATGATGAATGCAATTCATTCTATTTTTTGTTCCATATTAATGCCTTCAGTTGTCTACAAAGCACTCAGTATTATCCCTTGGTATCTACTGAAATGCTGAAGATGGTTCAAAATTTTAATTTACCTCTTAATCCATATGTTCCTCTTTAAAGCCCATGACACACATCGATTGCTTCGTAACATTTAAAAAAAAGCTCCACCTGTGGCTATTTTTTTTTCAAATATAAAATCTCAGACTAATCTGAAATTATGTACAGAGTACCACAAGTGCTCAAATTACTCAAATTATTGAGCTATTACTCACCAACTGAGATCATATAAAACATACAGCACTGTGTGCAAACCCTCAGTAGCTGCCGTAAACTAAGGTGATTTAGTCTGAATTACCACAAAAGCGCTTACCGTCACGTACACATTCACTGGAAAAGAAAGCACTACTCCCTGAAGCAGCTTCAGGTATTCTGCATCCCATGAAGGAATTAAAATATTGTATTTGCTAAAGTATTCACAGATGGATCAACAGGAACATTTAGCGGTCATTACACTGTAACTCACCCTATTTCAGGTAACGGATGACACTTAAGCAGAAAGGCACACAATTAGACCGGTACAAGATATAAAAAATGTTTGCAACCAGACTCAACAATTGTAAGAACAAAACTAATTTTAACTAATTTGAAAAACTATTTAAAACTTAAATCTGCATAAAAATAAAGCTATCCTCTAGAAAGCTAGGAAAGTCACCAAGCCACATGTTTCTCCCTCTTGCCCTTTAAGTCAGTAGATGCATGTATTTAGGCCTTGCTGCATAAATGCAAGAGGCTACTGTTGTAATTTGAGTTTTTAAAAAATCACAAGTTTTAATAACTAAGCATATTTTCACATTTTGAGACAGAACATACTTTTTTTTTCTGGTAGAAAAAAAATAATGGCAGGGTTTATAGGAAGTAAATTAAATGCCTATTAAATGAATCGTAGTGATGTTTTCAATTAAACAGTAATTCCAACAACGGATTGAAGGGGGGGGATCGAACTCCTATTCTATGGAGAGTGAAAGCTGAAGTAAATTACAGTTAAAATGAAAGACTTACACGTTTTACATGAATTAATAATGGGAAAAATGCCTTTCAACAAAGAAGTTGTGCCATCATAAACTCCTCCATATCAGGACACTTAAATTTTATTTGATGCCTAAATCTACACGCTTCCAGAAATGTTTTCTGCAGTTCAGTTATACTGCAAAGTAAGATTGTATTGCTCTTGAGTTCATTTTCTCAGTATATAATACCAAACCGAGTTGCAGTGTATGATAGATTTGTGTCTGTATGTTTAAAAACAAAAACCACCACCACCAACAAAAAACAAAAACAAAAGAAAACCAACAACAAACCTCAGGAAATAGCAGGCATTTATACCTATGCTAGATGGCTAAACCTCATAAATAGTTTAAGAAGCTCAACATGGTGCAACGGAGAGGAGGGCTCAGCTTCTTTTAAGCCTTCTCGAACCACCGTATGCATATTTTCAGTAATGTTTTCAGGTACAATGCACAGTCCACTGCTTTTTCTTCTGAAGCAAATACCTCCTACACGAGGCCTAAATGTGGTTCACAGGCAAATTAAAGTAGAACATTCAGAGACAGATTTACCGCGAAGGCACTTGTGACAACAAGAATTGATAGTTTGCTACTAAGAAACAGCTGACATTTATAGAGGAATTAGCACATGATATTTCAGTATTTTCCAGCCTATGGTTAGCACACGGAGATAGAAAATTATGAAGAAAGAAACCAAAGAGAAAAAAAATGTAGTGCATTACTATATAATATACAGTATGGGCATGCAGCTGCACATGCAAAAACCAGTGCCATAAAGAATGGCTGTTTGGTGATCTCCGTGACATAAACTGGCAGCCCCTGTTCAGCTCATTAACAGCAAGTGCCGGCATCAGAGGAACCGTCATCATGACTAGTGCTGGAAGATTACCTTGCTGGCAATCTACGCAGAAAACCTGAAGGCTAAATAGGAAATGATATTTGAAGTTACTCTCTAAAGGAGATTTTCTACTGAGTTTGAGAAAGCTCCACTGTTTTCTAGCTTCCATTGGCACCAATAGGACCAACACATTTTCATTAAAAACAAAAAAAAAAAACCCCAAAAAACAATCCAATCTTCACATCCAGATTGCATTCAGTCAAATATTTGAGACAGAAAATTGAAGACTTAAGCTTGCCCTTGTGACTTCATTCTGACATCACTTTTAAGTCAGATAAATGATTTCTTTCCTTTTTTCATTCCGCCAAGAGGGTCTGTGGTTCAATTGTTTCACAGACTGTGACTTTGGTCATGGAGGAAATTGTACCACTGCATGCTTGAAACAGGTACGTGCACATCATCAGCACCTACCAGGATGGCTATTTCCAAGCAAAATCCTGTTCAGCTTCTGCAGGCCTGAACTGTAATGTGGTATTATGTTGTAGGCACAGGGCGTGTTCAATGCAAAGAATCTCCTGAAAATTTGGCCGCCAAGTGAAAAGGCTGTATAAAAGTCATTTTTATCTTTGACCATTTTGAGAGGTGAAGGGGGCTAGTTCAGATTTTTCAGCTCACTTTTAAACAAGTAGTGTCTTCTCGGTAAAAAAAAAAAAAATAATGCCACAAATAAGGAAAATTAACAGGCGATATTAGACAAACACTGAACTCAAAATTTTGAAAAAATCACAATTATTAAGACTCATGAAATTGCCAAAATTTGTTTAGAATAAAACTGTATTACAAAGCATAATGAAGTTCTGCTTTAATCTGCAGACCATCTAATAAAAAATTCACCCTTACTGGCTGCAATCAGTAATCACACGATCAGAGTCAAGACCGAAATGAAGGATTTGGCAGGGAAGTCAAACTCAAAGAAACATAAGGGTTAAAGCTAGGGCTAGTGACACAACACAGAAGCTTACTTTATTGTGCAGACAGCAGTGTCATGCAAAGAAACAAAAGACCACAGTTTTCTTTTCCAGGGTTCTCTCAGACAGTACCTTAGACTTCAAAAGTAATAAATATAAATGTAGATTTCTTAATATTTACATTCAAAAACCCTTGAAGACGTAACACCTAAAGAGTAATTGATCCTTAGTCTTATGTGTATATGACTATCGGAAGTACGTTGTGGCTGGTTATTACAGTCAGAGGAAATGACTGCTTGTGTTTCCCCTACATTCTCAAACAAAAAGCTTGTAAATGGTTTACCGTCAACACTACCAAAGGTCAAATAGTTCTATTACATACAGTAAAAGTACAGTTAGACTGAAGCTATATCTGGCTTAAGGAAATCTGTCACATTTTCCAAAAAACATACATAACAGCATTAAGTCAAGTGTCATTCTTCAGATATATGCTTCACCTGTGCATCTTAAATTCTGAACTGCATCTTCTGAGTCCATTACCAGTATGCTCTATTTCCATACACTGTCATCAAAGTACCAAAAAAAATGATATATGTATGTTGAATAATCCTACTATAAAATAGTATTTCTTATCACGTTCATGCAGTTCACTTGTTTCTTTGTGCCTTGCTTCTCTTCTCATTTCTCCTGTGTTTTTTTTTTCCTCCTTTTAACATTTTGAAATAAATGAAAAGAAAATAACAATCCCAAAAAGCTCATGCCAGTTGGCAGGGAAATTAAAAATCACAGATTCAAAAGTACTTTCCCAGTTCATGAAAACATCTCTAATGAGACAGATGAAAATATGAATTGCTCCTAATGAGCTCAAAATTGCACATACTTCCCTTAGTTTAATTTTGTAAGCCTTCACAGATATTTTGTGTTATGCTTTATTATAAAACAAGAAGTGGCCACAAGGCTGTGATAACCAATTTGTGAGATTAAAGTACTCAGCTTGAATGGTTTCATTAACTTCTAAGTCATGAGTCGAAGTTAGCATAAAATACAACTCCTTTGCTGTTCATTGAGCATCGTATTCTCTGATGACTTCCAACCTTCTGGAGTCATTTGCACATGGGAAGAGTAACACTATTATTCTGACTTGCCATCCCTATACTCACTTGCACAGCTACAAAAGGACAACATACAGCAAAAAAGAACAAGGCCCTAACAACTATTGGATCTGTACCATGGGTTTCAGCTACGACACAGCAGAACCAGTGCAGCTCCCCCACTGTACAGCGCTCACGGCCCTCTCAGCTGCAGCCTCCATTCACGCATTCTAACCAGATTAGGAATAGGATGAAACAAAGCCAGTGAAAACAATTTTGCCAGCTTTTATGAAGAGATTTGGGGATGGCCAGGAATGCACTAGGTCACATCAGAAGCAGGTATCATCACATTGCCCACAGAAAATGGAAAGAAATTGTAACAGGCCTTGTCCAAGTGCCACGTCGGTTCCAGCCTATATGCGGCTGTGACTAACCTTCAGGGACTGGGGCACAATGCAGGTAGCTTGGGGGAGGGCAGGGGGACAACAGAAAAGAGTGGGGAGGAAAAGCAGAGACCTCATGTGGACAGCAGCCAGCCATGTATACTCAGGAGAGCCAGGAACGTGTTCAAATCCAAAACTCAATCAGTTTTCACGCTGCAGCAGTTAGCATAACTGTTAGGATAAGCCTGTGAACCTTATGGGATTTTTTGCTGCAGTAGACAAAATAGGATCAATCGCCTGCCCCAAACTACAGAATAGTTTTGGTGAGCTCAGGAAAATAGCTAAACTATACAAGCAATCTGTCGATTTTCAAGAAGTGCAAATATGTCCAGAGGTATCTAGAACAAGAGCCTTGTGAGAGCCAGAAGCTGCTACAGCAATTTGGAAAATGACACCAGAGTCTGAGCAGACTAATGACCAATGAGGTATTCCCTACCAAATTCTACGACTAAGGACACTGAAGAATACTGGAGATAGCAAGAATAGCAAGATGATTTGGAGCTGGGGGGAAGAAGGCATCCACACCCCATGACCCTGCCCCGTGACTATGCACCACATGGATGGAACCACTGCTAGGAGCTGTGACCATCTCTTCAATGCCCCAGGTACCTGAACGCCTCTGGGAGGGGAACACCATGACCATGCACCAGGATTTGGGACTATTTCTTCAATCTTTTGAGTACCCAGGAGGTAGAGAACCACCCAGAGAAGCCTACAACCCTGAGCCAGGACTCAAAGCCCCATAGCTGTGAAATAAGAACTTGGCAAAGAATTGCGTGTATTTGTTAGACATACTTTAGTAAATGGACAGAGGCTAGAAAATTGTAATTTACATGTTATTTATGAAGCTTCATTTACTACAGGAGCTGCTAGTAAGTGAACACAGAAACTAAGGGTTTCAAAAAAAATCTGCATTTTCTAGGAAAATGACTCAAAAATCATATTGGTGTGACAAAAATTTGAAAAACAAACTAAAAGCTAACATATTTAAGAGAAAGAAGAGATCACATATTACCCACAAGTCATCGATCCAGCTTGTTCCATGTATTTTTCTTGTCTTTCACAAGTCTCTTTGGTTGCATTCCACCTTGTAAGCAACATGTTGTTCCCCAGTTCCTTTTTTCACACTTTTCTCTTAACTGTTCTTGGACATCTGCCTGCAACGTACTGATCTTTCTCACACGCTACATTCGCCTTTCAGCATCTGATCTGGATGCACATTGATGGAGGGTGATTAGCTTTTACACAGGGCACAGCAGCATGACAAAGGTTTCACTGATAAGTAAGTCTTAATTGAAGAGGGTTCAGAATTCAGAGACTGTTGCTAAACAAATGCTAACCCATTTCACAGAAGCCATTAGGAAGCATGACAGCTGGGCCCAACATATATATATATATGTATATATATATATATATATATATATATATACACACATAAATATATATGCAGCAAAAGATAAATGAGTGACAAGATGAGATAGGAGAAAAGAACATTCAATAGCTCCCTCTAACCAGTGCTGTTTGCTCCCATTCTCTCCATCCATGCTGGGAACTGAAATAAACTTCCCCATTACAACAAACTCTCAGAGAACAGTTTACTCCCAGGACCAGGACGTTCCCTTTCTGTTCTGTAATACCCACCACTGCTACAGGGCCCAGGCCCAGGCAGTTTCTGATTCTCGCTCCTCCCTACACTCACAAGATGCATCCATTTTTGACACTGCACCTGACCTCAAGGTTTGTGACTTGAGTAGAAGGGGAAGCAAAGTACCCTGGAGGTAACTATTCAGGAATCAGCATAATTTTGGCACCCAGTTTAGATGAACTCAACTACACTATTTTGTACCTGCTTCAGTAAGAGCAAAAGCGGGAAAAAAAATGAAAAGAAAAAAAAATCACACTTTCTATTGTTCCTTCTACTAAATAAACACTATTACTTCAGGCAAAAAAGTATAAGCGTAAATAGATTCTAAACCTTCACAACTTCCTTAAAATGGCTTTTAAATAGGTCTACTTATAGTCAAAGAAGCAGCCTAGACAATATGCATATAGCTTTTTTCTTTTTTTCTCTCTTTTTTTTTTTTAATGACGAATTATATTTCTTAATTGGTTTCAAAAAATGTCCAACTATTGAATCATATAGAATGTGTGTGTGGCCTTTAAAATCCTTGTAAATGAGTACTGTTGGCAGAACAATTAGCATTTAAAAGCCAGAATGACCTTAAATCTGTGCATCATTGTGATTAGTTTGGACTTTAATATCAAGTACAGAACCAAAAAATACCTTAGTTGCCAAGATAAAGAGCTCCCAGCAACAACAAAAGGACATTGGGTAATAGGGTGAAGCATGTGCAATGAAACATAAAGGACAAACTTGTATGATTATGTTTGATTTGTGTTGACTTAGCAACCAAGCAGAAGGGCCTTCCTGGGCAGTCAGCATGGAAAAATAAGAGATCAAATCAGCTGCTTCTGATATAACGCGGATGCATTACAACATGGGAGAACCAGCCCAAATGACTTATCCCTATAATGAATTTCAAGTTTTAGAAGATAATAGACTGTGCATAAATTTTGTTTTCAGAGAATCACTGGATTATTTTAATATAAATCTTTTAAACAAAATAGATAGAATACTTAACACTATATACACCACACATAAATATGTAATATATATCATGGCTATATGTATGCAAGGTGTTATTTTAAACATAATTTGCATATATTGCATGCAATTATAGTAATTCACGTAATGCCTCCCAATTCTGAAAACTGATGACTTCATATATCTGTAGAAATGACAGCACTAGCTTGGGTTTGGGGGGGTGTACTACAGCTGCTGCTCTTACTAAAAGGAACGATTCCGTCAAAAAGTCAAATGCTGAACATGTATACTGGAATCCTGACACTAGTTTTCAGTATTACAGATATGCTAAGCTGAGTGTACAATTAAAACAGGATAATGAACTAGTAAAGTGTTCCTTACTTGCAGGTGAAATTTGTTAATTTAAAGCATTTGGTTCAGTTTTTGTTCTAGCTCTCACTCTCATATTTCAAACTAATTTAAGATAAATATTTACAATATATATTTCGATACAGAAAATATTACCATAATTGTCCTACATTGTAATAAATACAATTGAGTTAAATATTTAAAATAAAGATAGATGGTATTCTAAGTTTTATCAATTATTTACATGAATAATTCATAAAGATTTGATTTTCTCAGAAATGGTCCTACATAACCAAGACAAGACATCAGTTACTACTGATACTAGTAATATTGCCAAGGTAGTGCATGGGAAAACCCACCGACAGCCAAAAATCTCACGGTACACTAGTCATCGTACACATACTAAGGTACTGCAGTGAATGATATTGATTGAGATGACTGAGATTTGGTCATCTGCTGTCCATCCAAGAAGTAGGCCTATCAGCATTTCACAGTGTGTTACACAGACTCCCTAAAAGAGTTTTGCCAAACTTACAGTAAGTGTATTATCTTGTCAGTTTTGCGCTTTCTGTCTGGATTAAATCGGTGATGTACAGATTGCTAGAGAGGAGACTATTTAAAGTCAGATGTTAAGTCACATTAAGTAATTTATGCACTCATGCCAGGTGCTCTACATAGATATTTCAGATAGCAATTTTCTTAATATAGCTTACATAAATACTCAGAATTTAAAAAACAGTAGACACCTAAGTAACAGTTTATCATTCAGAAGATGACAGTTCCATATAAATATACATTAGCAAAGTGTATACGCGATTGTGAAGCTTCAGAATATTAATATATTTAATAATTCACAGGTAGCCTAAGGGTCAAACTAGACACCTGTTGACACACACACAAAATACTAACTATAAAGGCTTCACACTGTGTTATGTTCCTCTGCCACCCATCCAGCAAACCCAGATTTCTTACCAAATTCTGACTGTATGGAAAACTCCTTTTGCCATCTTCTGTCTAATAAAGTTCTGTCTCAATATCCTTTAAACATCAGAGTATGAAGTGCTTCATATAGAAGCTTTCTACTGCAGACACTCTTCATGCTGGGTTCTCAGAATGCATCTGTCTCATGAGGCCAGTCAATCCTGGGTGCTCTACTTCCACAGAAAAGCCAAACTGTTGCAATTTTCAGCAAGTTCATACTTAAGTTTTATGACTGTCCAATATTAAAACAAGTGTCCTAGCAGAATTTCAATGCAGATAATCACATCCTGCCTAAATCTCTCCTGTAGTTTAAATTCAGTAAGTTAGTTAGAATTTCCTACGAAGACCGTACTGTAGATTTTACAATTAATTTCCTATGCCAGAAGACAGAACATTGATTCCTACATAAAAAGAGTAAGTTAACTCACTGAAGTCAAGCTGTAGCATGGTAACATCATGTTTTATTCATGTGTAGCATAGTTTGTTTTATAAAATTATGACCATTATTTTTTGCATCAATTTCATTTTATATATAATTATAACAGCATTTAAAAACTAAGGAATATTCCTGCACTGCATATCATTTTAAGAGACTAGCGATGAAGGTGAAGAGGAGGGGAAAACTATCAGCATATTGTGAACACAGACAGACTTCCAAACAGAACTGAAAGTTTCATATCCATACCGTTCCCAAAAACAGTAGGTGTTAAAATAGTTCTGAAAGAGCCCAGGGAGCCACACAGATTGAAACTGGTAGTATGAACTGCAAGAGTTCAGCAAGCAGAAGGAAAGAGAAATACAACAAATTAGAGATGCAGAAATGATAGAGGGTAACATGTAGTGGTAGCATCAGGAGCACAGAAACACAGTTTGAGTGAGTCGTGCAGTTATGGTACTGGTAGCACCCGAACAGACTGCATTCAGTCAACAAGCAAAAGAATGAAGAGATCTGAAATTAAAAACAAAGGTCTGGACAAGCAGCATTTATGGCAAGAAAAGTGGGAAAATATTCTCAAGAGATGGAAGGTACTGGAAGGTATAACCTAGTGTATTAGGATAACTGTGTGTATGTATACATGCATATTTATAAAATAAGAATGGCAACAAAGCAAACTAGGATGGGATTTGGGAGGTCAGATGACACCATCCAAAGAATGTGCAAGCTGTAAAGAACATTCACAGTTATGCTTGTCCTGAATGCAGAAAAACAAACAGGATGCGGGTGACTATAAACAAGCTTCTCTTACTCTTACTAGTTCTTGAAACTTCTTTGCTGCAAACTGCTGAGTGTCCTTGATGTATGTCTGGTCAAGCACGGGCAGAAAGGAGTGACTAAAGTTATTCCTCCTGTAGTTAAGACAAGAGTGGTGATTCTTTTATTGCATTTGAAAGGTTCTCTCCCTTTCAAAACAGTTATCTGACTGAAACTGTGAGCAATTGGCACAAATTGCAAGTGGTTACATGCTAGAACTGAAAGAGTCAGAACTGATACAATTTTGCACAGGTTTGCATGCTGTGAAATTTCAATACCACTAAATGGTGGTATTAGATCTCATGTTTATTTCCACTAACTTTACCAAGCTGCCTTCAAAACAAAGAATACCCGAGGAAACTTCACACACATGATATGCAAGAGAGAACAATATAGTCAAGGGTGAAACAGCTTTGGACTACTTACTCTACAAAGTGCAGTTCCATTCTATTAAATACTTTGGTCTAGAATGCCCCAAATTAAGTTTTTATTCTGAACCTTAAATGTTCTGGTTTCAGCTAAAAAATAAAAATATATATCTCATTTTTAATGTTGCATTCACTTAGCTTTCAAAATCCAATCCATATTATGATCTGTGTGTGCTAACATGAGCAGTGTGACAATCAATTCCATTTAGCGCACTGAATTGATAGAATTAATTTCATTACTTATTAATATTGAAAAACTGCTAGGATGAAATTTTCCTTACAAAGGTCTTTTAGTAAGACCTACTTTTATTAGCAGTTAATATACTATATGGGTACCATTAAGATTTGTTCTTCAAAATCCTAATCCAAATTCTTCTATAGTTATATGTGAATACCACCACTAACAAGAACTATGGAATAACTGAACCAAATTAAAGATATTGGAAAATAATGGTAGAAAATGAGAGGACACACTTGATTATGGTACAGATTCAATACTTACTGATTTTTTTCATTTACGTAGTAATACCATTCCCGTGGTCACTCCACTATCCCATTACTTCTATGGCCCTTGATCCTGAAAGCCTCTCTCATTGGCTTTATACGGGTTTACAGAATTTAATGTAAGTGACTCGACAATGAATAATAGAGCACATTTTAGCACATCTTACATTTACCAAAATGTGTAGGAGGGGAAACTGAAGGTCAGGCATGCAGTCATTTAGCCACCGTCAGAAAAGGTGATCTGGTTCTACACGAGACTTCCATATTACTTCAGTGTCATTGATGAAAAACCAAAATGCTGTCGGAGCGGATGACCAGCGTCACTGGGCTGTATGCAGTGGGCTATTCCACCAGCCAGCTGAGACGACTCTTCTCCAATGCTGTTTTCACTCCTGAAGCCATTACAACTATGAACACTAGGATCAAGTGAAGAGAGCACTGGGCTGATTTTCCCTTGTAGTTCTTCCCACATCCTTAAAACCTCAGCATACTTGGCACATTCACCACGTTTCTCTAAGTCTTGGTCCAGCACATATTAATTCCTGACTTTTCAAAGGAATAAATATTTGTCTCTCCAGATGAGACTGAAAACATAATGTCAGAATGTGCACCTGGATATCTTTGAAAAAGAATAATTCATAGGTCCTGGAAAGCCATTAAATTGTTGGACTAGAGACAACTCTAATCAAAAGAACCTGTCGGCAAAGATAGAGCACTCAGCCCACCATGCAGATATGTAAGGATTTAATAAACCCTATGTAAAGAAGTCTTTAAAATGCTTGTACTGTTGGTCACATATAAAATGGAAGATTATACCCTGCGACAAAATCCTAAATCAGCACTCTGGAAGTTTGGTCAGTGGCACCTAGGGCCTCACCTTAGAGAACAGTCTTTCCTTCTGTCCTTCCTCCCCTGTCAGAGAGCTCAACTTGACAGTGCCTGGACAAGGTTAAAAAAAGCCAACTTGCTCTCTGCTATGCAAGCACAGCCTGTTAAAGAAACATAACAAATCTGTTTGCAAACGAGCAAGCAAAACAACTCTACAACTGCCCTTTTTACAGACATCTGAAGAACTTAAATTTTTAAAGTCTACCCAAAAATCACACAACTTTCCAAATTACTGAATTTCAGTATCTTGAATGATAGCATTAACCTGCAATTCAGGATTTTCCCCAGCAAGGTAATCAATGGTTGTCTAATTTTTTAATAATGTTTATAAACCTACAGAATACAAATTCATTATGTTGCTAAAAGATGATGTCCGGTTTCATTATGCAGCTAGAGGGTATCTAGTATTCCAGAAAAGTTTAAGCCTGTAAAATGAAATCAAAACTTACTCAAGCAAACATAAAAAGAAAAATATGTTGTCAATATGCTACAGAAAATGCTCATTAAAAGTCTATTTAGTTCCTAAAAGGACCTTTAGGTTTAAAGATTGATATTCTTTATCAAATGAGTAAGGCAGGGGCTCAGAGTGTATTTGCATAATAAAAGAATATACCATCTTGCACGGAGATTTCAGGAAGGATTTGTGAGGGATTTCATTCACAAAATCCTCAGACAATAAGGTGACTACAAAGAATCTATTCTGTTGAATAATGAGGGAGCTGCCTTCATATGCAGTACTTCCTCTATAGGTGCCAACACAGCTGCTTGAGAAATCTGCCAAAGAGACAAAGTGGATGAGAGAGAGATGCATGCTGTTGCTGTTATGGAAATATGTATGTATTTACTCATGCCTTAACATCTCCGATTGGCACTTGGCAAGGAGATTTTTTTTCCTGAAAGAGCAAGTGAGAGAATGTATAAGGGCAACAAAGCTTACCCTTAACTTAGAAAGTTTAATTAATAAACATGATTATTAAAACGAGCAGTATCTAACAGTTACAAAGTTTATCTTGCTGGCATAATAGGCTAAGTTCTGCTCCCTTCTACAGTGCTGGTCCATTATATTTCTCCTTTTTAAATACAAAAGGGGAATATGCAAATGTACAGCTTCTTCAAAACAGAACAGCAACAACAAAATGATGATTTTCCTTTCCATAGCAGAAACCTAGCAGAAGAGACCCTTAAAAGGTCATCACACTGCGACATTCAAGATCAGCACTAGGCATGTGCCAGTTGCCTAAAAATACTGCATAGACTACAAAAAATACAGATCAGCTATTTTAGCTATTCGGATATTTTAACAAACTTACAGGTTTGCTGACTGCACCTCAAAATATGCGTGAACTTTAAGACCAAACTTAACCCAGTCCTTAAATGAAAGCTCAGCTTGGAACAAAACATAATCATTACCTCTCTCGCACCAAAAGTACATAAGGGCATATACATGTAAATGGCAAACATTCCTCTGCTGCTGTACTGAGCATCAAGTGAGCACTGGAATAATGGTGCACATTAAGATTCTTCAAAAAACATCCCAAGACTGCTCTAAGACAATGGTCAGATAAGTGGTTACCACTGCCAGAAGTCCTAAAGAATAGCACCAAATTAGACTAAGTCAAACCTCTGCGGATAAGCACAATCACTCCAGACGATTAACCACTAGTTAAGAAGAATCACATTTTTCTAATGTGGGAAAGCTCACAATATTCTGATTTGCACATAACAGAAAATGCACTGGAAAAAGAAAAAAAAAAGAAGACGGATACAAAAGCTTAGAGATGCAGTTAGAAGTTGATAGGGACCTCTCATTCATTTAAATGTTCTCAGGCTCAGGATTTCTGTTTCTTTACAGGCTACCAGATTTTTTCTGGAATTACACCTACTAGTACTTAATCCTTTACACTTGATGACATCAATTAGCTTTTTTTCATTGTTCTCTCCACTTTCTGACCCAGATATCTAAGAACAGATAGATTCATAGGTAAAATTTAAAGTATTTTACGTATTAGAAATTTCCCTAGTGAAGTGAAAATTCACATTTAAAGGCTTAATTTTAAAAACTTTTGTCACCTTCTACTTCTTTCTCATATCCAAAACTAGAGCCAAAACTATACATTTAAATAAATGCATTGTCATCTACTATTTCATACTGAATGCAAGATAATTTGTATTTTAAACTTTTCCAGTCTCTTGAGTTATTTGCATATTTCTACACTCTCCCTATCCAGAACACTAATGTGTGTTACATCAAGGATTTGTGACATGACTTTTTCCATTCAGACAGTGAACTTAATTGATTTATTCATCCTTTTTAAATGCTTAAGCAACTCCTTTGTAACAATTGGAAAAGCATCAGAAACTTGCATACTATGAAATTCATGACATTTCTCTTTGGAAATTCTCTCTAAAACTTTTTATGTTAAAACACATCAGTAAAAATATTCTTCCTCAAAAAATTGCAAGAAGCATGTTCAGAATGTTTGTTTCTTTTGCTCTTGAATAGAACTGATACCTCATTCATTGTAACTCTCCTGTAATAAATAAACACTAAAATGGCAGAGTTGTGTTTCAACCCACCTACTCTGATTAGTTGTCTTTGTCTATTAAATTATATGAATCTCAGTTTCAGAAAAATCTCATAACAAAAGCCATTATCCACCAATGTCAGGTTGCTTATATATTCTTTAATATGCAAAAAAAAAAAAAAAACTAAACTAAAACAACAACACACACACACACACACACACACAAAAACAGTTTGGTTTTGGATCAATTTTTATACTAGGCTAGAATCACATCCCTTTTTTAATTTCATAGATCTATCACTGTAGAACAAGCACAAGAAGTTCCTTATATTTTTTTCTCCATAAAGGTCTCATATTAGTTAACATTTGAAAATAAGTTGGCTGAATTTCATTTACTATACAGACTCTTTGGTTAGAAAAGGGAGACCACAGAAAGGGGGACTGAGGGAATAAAGCTAACTGAGGATCTTGCTTCTGGGATCTCTCCTGTAATACAGTATTTATGGCTTCAGGTCTCCCATTTTAAGTTCAAACGTGAGATAAGAACTATAATCCTTCCTGTGGTTTGTACAGAATATGACTCTGAAGGTCCAAAATTGAATATGATCCGTTAATTTCAGAGGATTAGTCTACTTATTTTGAATTCATAGAAAATTCAAGAGTCACAGTTTATCTTAAAAACACACCCCAATGCACTTTAACAACCAATCTATTCCTTCCAACTTCAAATTTAATTATGGTTTCTCAATGTAAACCAATATAATGTGGCCTGAAGCTAATCATCAGATTTAGGCTATTTCAAATTAAGGTGAATGCGATTTGGAACATTTTATAGACATGGTGGTAGCAAGCACCTGCTGCTGTGAGGCTCCTTATGGCCTCAGCTCTTCAACAAAAAAGAGAGAAGATCCCTTTTCATTATCCTAAGTTCTTCTATGTTAAGAGCTTTAAAATGTGAAAAATAGCATCCTGAAAGCTCACCTGAAACTTCAGCCACTGTAAGTTTACTGAAATAGAGTACTGAATTTAATTAATTAATGTATTTGATAACCTTTATCAAGTGTCACCTTGGAATTGTGTTTAGCTTTCTTTTTGGACTCATGAACTCACAAGATCTGTTCCTTTCTTTCTTATCACCACCCTACAAGAAAAGCCTCTGTTCCTGTCTCAGTTCTCTCCTTTCTCCTTTACCACCAATACCCAGCACAGGTCTAAACTCTTTAGTAAAATAATGGGAACTCAGAAAAAATGGTAAGAGGCATGTTGCATAATTGTGAGTGCTGCACAAAAAAAATCAACCTTATATACTATATGACTATAAGGCAAATTATGTGATAACATCATTTTTCATCTTCTCAGTCATTTAATTGTTCTTTGAGAAGTCTTGGCTGCTACTTCATTAAGAATTCCTCTCACTATATACAGTTTTAATACACAAAGTCACATTGAAATGAAAGATACATGCACCACTGATTTTAATATGACTTTGTATAATAAGAATAATATGTAGTTATAGTACATTGCAATGAACTACACTGTAAGGTAGGAAAAACTGGCTTACATACACAATGTTGATGTGATAAAAAGACTGACATTCAAAGACAAAAGGCCTAAAGGCTATGCTTTTCAAAATATAGAGCTATATTAATTTATTACATTTTGGAGAAGAGATTAATTTCCCCGTTCTCTCCCAACCTGGGCACTTTACAATTCAACCGTAGTTTTTTCCTCCCAGCTGACAGGGAGGCCCCATTCCAAGTCAGACAATCCAAGCGCAGGATGGATTCCCCTATTAACATGTAGCAATGCAAAAAGGAAACTGAGCTCCACCTGGCTCTATGTCAGTCCAGCCACAGCTGCACGTTCATTGCCTGAACTACTAACAAATCGAGACAAGTGAAACAGTTCTTCTGAGCAAAGGTTCAGATAATATTTTACAGATGAGTGATCAGGTAACATCCAGCACTTTCACTCATGGGTAAAACATCATTCCTTAGTAAAGAAATGTATTAATAGAAAGTATGTGAGCTAAATGCCGCGCCCGCCCCCCCGCCCCCACCCC
>VXAA01000243.1:4073538-4140579 GCA_013399115.1 Anseranas semipalmata
CCCCATTAGTTATGTGTTCATGTGCGTTGTTTCACACTGCATAATTTCTCTAAGAACAAAACTAAAGATTTACAACACCATGTGTATGATGTGTTTATGAATCTGCCAGTTACTTGGACTTTGCTGCATTTTCTCAGATGACTAATTACTGCTACAGTACCTCCCAGGGAGTTTACCTAGCTGTTGTAAATTAAACTGTAATGCCTTATTACATTAATTGAAGCAGAAATAAAATAAAAAAATAAAAAATAAAAAAAAATAAAAAAAGGACCTTAAAGTTTTTCTGGTTGAAAGAAAGTAAAATATTGCTCTGAAAATCCCGATCTTTTTTTNGATTTTTTTTTTTTTTTTACCATTTTCTTAACTATTGTTTTCTTTTTTTTTTATTTTTCTTCTCCCCTTCTCCCTCTTCTAAAGCATTCTTCTCCATTCTGACCTCTACCAAACATGTGAGTAACTTTTAAAGATTCAAAAGAATTAAATGTTTTGGTAGGTATACATATATAGCTAATGAGGACACAACCCTATATAAGCTACCAGAAACTTCCAGATGCTCAGTTTCCAAATAAACTCTCTGTGCGTACAATCCTTTCCAGCCTAAAGTCACATAAAATGACCTTGGATGAACAGACAGGGACTTTGGAGACTTCCCAGCAAAGGTACTTCCACCTGAAAAATAAGGTCTTGAGGACAATCAGACACAAGACCTTGGGCTTTTAAAATGACAGACTTCTGTTAGGTAGAAATCTAGCAAAAGAAGCTTACTGTCCAAATTAGTAGGATTCCTTCAGAAATCTAATTTTTTTTTTTTTAAGCACTCCTCTCAGGATTACCAGGTGGTGTAGCTTCTTCATTACTACCTCTTTGCCACTCTGAATCATCTATGAAGACTTACTAGCCATGAGCACTTTTAGAACTTCCCATTTATCAGTCTGTGTCTGTGTCTGTAGCTGAAACGCTACACCCAAAGGCGGCGGGGAACACATCCACTGCAGGAGGTTGGTAGGTTGGTTGGTAGGTGCCACTTCTCCAGATTGATGTGCAAGTGGATCTAAAGAAAGCAACTCTTTCCCCTCTGTTAGAGGAGGAAATTTCAAATCTCTCCTTTGGAAAAAAAAATTTGTTGAATGTTTTAAAAACTGCATGAATACTTTTACTACAGCTGATGTGATTCTGCGTCATTTCCTCAAATCCGTTAATAGCACATTTCTGCAGTGAAATGTGAAACACTGAGCCAGGAGACTCACCATAACTAGCAATACAGAATGCAACTTCCCTGATTTTAAAATCTTTCAAAAGATTTATATCCTTGTTCTGCGAATGTGCCTTTTTTTTTTTTTTTTTTTTAAAGCTGTGGTTGTACAACTTGACAGACAAATCTCATTGGAAAAGAGAACCTACCACACCTTATGAGCTTCTTATGTGCATAAATCTCCCAAATTCAGAAATTTCAGGATCCACATCACCACATGAAGCCTATGAAAGTTACGGGTCCTCAGAAACCCTTAGAAACTGTGAGTAAATTAAAGCTTGGGGATCAAGGCCTCAAGACCAAAAATCAGAGGCATCTTTGAAAGGTGGGTCACTGGTTTGAATAATGTTCTTTCTCTCCACGAATTTCTCCAAAGCCAATGACAATGCTCTTCATAAGCAGACAGGCATAACTATCAATATATTATCTACAATCATCACCAGAATTCCTATAAAATGCTAAACACTTTCTCAAGATAATTTATCTGCTTTTCTTTCAGTTCCAGACAAGGGAGAACTGGCTGGATTTTGTCTGCTTTAAATTCTATTTAAACATTTTTCATTCTGTTTATCAAGTTCCAAATTGCCTTTTGAAGCAAGTTAGTTATTCATTACAGGACAGAATTACTAAGAAGATGTCAGGCTGTATATTTTCCATCCCATATTAGTACTGCTTAGTGTGGATTCTGTATTTGATGACACGAGGAAACAACTCAGTTACGTTAAAGGCCATTCATATTCTTATAACCCCCCATGACATATATGCTGCATCACTTCTTGAAGCTTTATTTTCAGTAATTCTTCATCGTTACGTCTTGTTTTAGTGCTTAAGCACAGATCTCTTTTCACATCTTGTTAGACTGCACACAGAACATCAGCAGTTAAATTAGCCACTTCAATATTGACAAAATTAACTGGATTACAGTCATCTATAACCTTTAATTCTGAAATAAGTGAAAATTTTCAGGGGGAGACACAGCTTTAAGCTGTTTAAACAGCTTTGTGCTTATATAATGATCTCCATTGCAAACAAAGCCAAAAGTATATATTGAGGTTTGGGTACTGTCAGGAGACAAATAACAACAACAAAACAAAACGCCAGACATACTTGTCCTCTCTACTAGATTTAAAGGATTTTCATACAGATGTCTGAGAGACAGCATGAGGTCCAAGTTATGAAAATCAGGAATAAAATTTTAAGTGCTTCTGTTGATTAGTAGAAGGTTACTGTGGGACATTTAAATAGAAAACCATGTTAATAATATGACTAGAGGGGGAAATCATTTAGCTGTAGATTGCAATGGTGATGAATAGAGGTTGCCATGAACTTGAAAATATAATCTGAATGTACAATGCCGTGTCAAAGGTCAATGCTAGCTTTGTTCATTTAGTAAAAAGCTAATTAATATTTACATCATAAACCACTAGTTACCAAGTGATAAAAAATTGTCTTTAGAATTGAATCAACAAACTGATCAGTTAGCAATTCCGCAGTTAGTGGATTTAGAAACCTAATCCTCACAAAATGCGAATGAAGGAAAACTGCTTGCAGAACCTCCTGCCTCTTTGCTGCATCAAGAGCATTTTACAAGTGTTTTCCCAGAAGTCAAATCAGAAGCTACAAGCTGTGGTTACCAAACAGCCTACTCAAGATGAGAAAAAGCTACTTTCCATTGCTACCAAATTTGCAATCACACTATATCAACTGGGTCACTTGTTAACATTTACTCTATAACCTACACTTCAATCAATTACAGAGAACAGGCAACCAAACAGCCTTGCTAGCTACCAGACAATTGTTTCCAGCAAAGGGAAGTTTGCACAAAGTTTGTGCATTTAAACAGCCATCCGGAGAGTTTTTCACAATTACAGATCTCAATGTTACAATATATATTACGTTAAAAGAATTAAGTTGGTACAGATGCTGAAATTGCATTTTTGGGAAGACACAATAAGTTTGTTCTAGGAAGATAGGTGAAGTAACGACAAGCTTGATAAAGAGCTTAAAAAAAAAAAAGCCTCCCCCCCCCAAACCACCTCCACACTGTGTAGTAAATATTTCTTAAGAGACCTAAACCCATATGAATAACACAACAATAAGTCTTTATCCCATGCAGGAAATGAGATTGTGTATTTACCACCACAAGTTCCATACATGCTGACAACAAGCGCGTGGTGACTCCTATCAGAAACAGAAGTCTGTTTTACACTCTTTCAAACAGGCTGAGAAGACAGATAAAGCTGTTGTGAAAGACAGCCCTATAGCCATAATCTTTTTCAATATTTTCAATTTCCCCTTGGTCTTTTCTTTTTCATCATCTCTGTATGAATATGTAATTCTGACACTTAATATTACAGTGAACAGTACGTTCACCACAGTGACAATTAAATAAGAAAAAAAAACATATTCAGGATGCACAAAACCAGTGAGAGTGAGCTGGTTACAATGTTCTTTGAACTTTTCTTTTAGTGCTTTCAGGATATGACATTGTTTAAATAGTTGATTGCATTTTTCTGCATTCTAATTTGGAGAGTTAATATTTTTCAAGAGACATTTCAACCAGAAGGAAGGAGTAAGACTTTTTCTAAATAGAAGCACATGAATGCAGATATATATATATATATATATGAAAATAAAGTATATAGAATTTCCTATAATGTGGGAAAAAAATGTTTCTTTTACTCTTTCTGAGTAAAAGAAACATGCCTTACATACCGCATTATTTTGCACTTAGCTAAAAATTCTCAGACATCGTGAGAAAATCAAATTTTTTAATGTTATTTAGTATGACGAATGTCAGAGTAAGGCTTAACCATCCTCTGGAAGGACAGCATCCACTGGAAGGTTAGCGATGACAAGAATTTGTCTCAGAACCAATCTTTTCAGTATTTTCATTCTGTTACAACCCGGCACAAGAAACAGACGAGCACTGCTAAAACAAAGTTAGGACCACTGTCAATAAGGAGCTAAATGGAGATATACCAAACGAACTGCATTATCTCAGTGACGGAAGTTGCAGAAATGGAATGAAAGTCAGAAGTATAAAAGCCAATTCAGCTAGTAACTAACAAGAAAAACTCACTGCTACACCAAAGATCTCATCAATCAGAAATGACTGCAGAGAATAGGGATGCCTTAGAAGCCACCACTGCAATACACCCTTATAGCTACAGATGATATTTGTAGAAGTCAAACATAACATTATAATAAAAAAAAGTGAGGTATACTCACTGGAGGTATCGGTATTAATCCTGTGTAGAAAAAGTGCCGGCAAAACATAATTTCAAATAGAATATGGCATTTTAAACACCTTTTAAATATATACAGGGAAATATACACAGGAAAGCAATATTGGGATGACATCAGGTTTGGAGTTTTTATGAAAGGAGACAAAGAGACTTTGATTTGTTCATGCATCAACACGAAGGCTAAATGGAAATGAATGACTTACGAGTACATACACATTGTATCAGGGTTATGCTTCCATCCATTCAAAGGAGATGACGTCCTGTAAATATCGTGGCTTTGGTAGCCTTTGTTGTTGCTGCTGTTGTCGTCAGGAGAGCTAATAAAACCGGTCAGCAGGCAGAGCTCAGCCTCTCTGAGCTACTGGCAGCTAGAGCCTTCACGTCCCCTGCTCTCTCGCCCTGGGCCAGCCCTGCCAGCCCAAGAGGTGCTCCCCAGCAGGAACACCACGGCGAGATGGCTGGCACCCAAGGCGCCGGGGATGCATCTGCAGAGGCTGCTGTTAGAGCTCCGGAGTGGTGTACGGAGCAGATACAAGCATAATGCTGGCACTTGGTAGGGGAGAGAGAAAGAGTAAACAAAAAGATTAGAAGAACTCTTTGCCACAAAGACCAATGCAAATTAGGGTTCATAGTTCACAGACTTAAATTGGAAATTAGGAGTTTTCTACTATTAGAGTAGTTTCTAATAGAGTCGTCTCTAGAGTAGTAGGAACAGATTCAGACGATTAATAATTGTTCAGATGACAAAATAATTTAACTTTTTTAAAACACATCTTTGTAAATTTAAGGAAGGAATACTTCACGTGCTAAGTGATGGAACTAGACCCAGTGACCTTTTCAGAGAGTTGCTTGAAGTCCTATGACCCCAGGTCTCAGCTCCACTAACTGCATCAATACAGAACTTCAGTAGGTTGTTCTTCGCTCTCTTAAGTAAATATTTACATCCAGGAAATACACGGGGAAATCATAGTATCAAATTTTTACCAAAAGTGCAGGATTAGTATTACAGTGTAAATGAAGAACGATTCAAGTATCAAATATACAAGTACCATATTTCCAGTAGAAGGTGGGTCAAAATTATCTGCAGCCCACAGCTAGTCTAAATGATCTTGCATGCATAGCTAGACAGGATAGATTTATTAGCAGTTCATATGTACTTTACACAATTAAAAAGAGATAAACAGGTCCTACCTTTATACTTAGGAAACTATTAGGAAGTTGTTACAACAGCTGTTGCAAATTAATCCACCATAATGCTCCTACATTCTGCCATTAGTTACACAATAAAATCAGAGCTTCTTGAAAACCAAAAATAAAGACGCGTGAAATTGTTCTAATTACATACTTAACTTATGAAAAATGAGACTATTCCATTCATCCCAATTCAAATTTCCCAGAAAATTTAAAGATAAATATCTTAACTTGAACCTGTTTAAATTTCAGTAAAGGATTTCCTCCAAGTGAGGCCCTAGCTTAATTTAATATACTTTCCTCTCAACATCCTAATGACCAAGGAATTTATTTTCTCTCTTCACCTCATATACTAAGAATATATCCTCAACTGGAGAGAAAAAAAAAAGTAGTAGATGATATGCCAAAAATCACAGTAAAGCATTCAAACACTTTATTTCATTCTATATTCAAACCTTAGGAGCTTTTTAATACACCCTTCCATTCCCACATTCTTTATGAAACCTGACTGGGAAGACAGAAATGTGAAAGGATCAGAGAGGATTTAGGAATGCTGGAAAATAAGAAAATTTGAAAAGAAAAGAAAACCTGTTTGAAACCTTGGAAAATTACCTGTCACCAGTGACATTCAGCTGTGAAATGATGGCATCTTAATATCTTCATCTAAGGAACCCTGATTTGAAATATTTATAAAATACATGAAATGGGACCCCTGGTAACAATGAGAACTGTCAAGTACTGAAAATAGTGAGTATTGCAATATATTTTTCTCCCCCATCAAGCTTAAATCTCATATTTCAGAACTGGGAAGAAGTATCACCTATAATGGAGAGTTATTTTTTTCTTTTCCTTCCAAAGAATGACTTACAACGCTATTATTTCTAGTCGTACAGTACACCAAGTCACATCACTCCTCTCCACCAACTAGCAATCATCGTAAACAACCTCTAGAACCTCTAATACCAAAGAAAACAAAAAAAAAGCATACAAAAATGCATTTACTTCTACATCACCACAGTGGGAGTATTTCTTCTCTTAGAAACCTTAGTCTATACTGTCATTTTAGAGAGGGAGTTTAGTGGCACAAAGGACCCCCAAACCAGCCAAAAAAATGGACTCTCATCCTTTTCAGCCAGTTCTGTTCAGAAAGCTTTAGTCTTGCAGACTGTGTGTAGTAAACAACCCTCCTGGTTCTTTATAACCAAAAGGGATTGTAACACTTTAACACAACCATGAAGGTAAAATTCAGGTAAACAATACCATGTGAATAATGACCAAGGAAAATTTGTGCCAGCTGGTTTCTTCCCCACTGTCACCAGACACCATCAAAGAGCTCAGTCCCAGTGTTTCTTTTTGCTCACCACTGACTGAAAAGAGTCTCCTGCACTTCACTCAGTGCCAAGAGACACGCGTGAACTCGCGTGTGTATCCAGAGCAACTCGGCCCTCCTTACATGACAAGTAAATTAGTCCAAATTGTACCCTACCGAAAATGAATCCTGCCAGCAGCAAAGTCTTTGTGTTCTTTGTCCTGTACTCAGCTATATTTGTACGTTGGCTATTTTATTGTTATTGACATCTTCAGCCGATATTGGTATTAATAAACTGCAAGAGACACCAAGAGTCACAGTAGATGTGTTATTGTTTACAACTTAAAGCGAACAAACGAAAAACAACCCAAACCATCAAATCAAGGTTCTCCAAACACAGCCCAAAGCAGCCTCCTCGAAAGGTACAACTGAAAACACAGGAGACTCAAGTGCTAATTTATACATTGCCTGGAGACCAATGTTTTGCCTTATTAAAGTGTCTTTTCTTAAAAAAAAAGTAGCACAGCAAATGTTTTGAATATACCTGGTATAGTCTGTAACCATTGCAGCAGACATTTGCAGCCCCCAGCCATTCCCCTAGTCTATGGGGATAACAAATACCACCGGACCATGATCCCCCAGGGTCTCTGCAATGTGACCTAGTTTCCCAAGCCTTAAGTTATCATACGAGTGGATTACTTTGCCAGACTTAGCAGGAAGCAAACCTGAATTTACCTCTCCTGACTGAGAAATTTACTTCATCAACTCCACAGAGTTCCATCATTTTTCTGATCTGATGAGGAAATTCTTTGATATGTAGCTGTTATTGATACCCATTCAGTGGAAGTTTTCTGAGAAGTCATCTTGCCTGTCCTTGTTCAGTCTTTAAAACCTCCACTGATAGGGAACTAATTGTGATAATCTCCTCAGCGATCAGAAAAGGGTTAAAGAAAAGATTTTTACACGCTTTTCCTCCAACCAACAATAAACTACATGTCCTTTGTTTCCAATTAAGCCATCTCCCCTTCCTACTGTGATTTGTTAGTTGTTGTGTTTGTTTTACGAAATGCTGCAGAATGCTAGTATAGCATTTCTCTAGAAATACAAACCCAAAACAATGATAAAAGAAAAAATCTTACAGAAACATAAAACTTGCAAAACAAGGAAGAAGATTTGAGATTAAGTGTACTAAAATACTATTTCTTAACTCTACGCAATAGGACCACCAGCACTACAACGTGGCTTGCGTCTGGCCTCTCCCCTATTTGTGTATCTGATCTGCAGCAACCACTCAATACGGTTCTCAGAGGAGTAACCTTTTTCTCTGATGTTACAGGAATTCCACTGATATCTTTTAGACATGAAACCTCAGAAAGAATAAAGTCTCATATGAATGTACTATTACTATATTACTTTAAAGCTATCTGATTTTATTGCAAGTGGAATACAATTCAAAATAGTCTTTAAAAATGGGAATCCATTATCTGATAAACTACTCAGTGGCTGAACGATTACAATGCATACGTGTTGCTTGTATACATTTGGGTATGAATCCACATTGCCTGAATTAAGTGTATGAAAAGCCAGGGAACTGAACTCAACCTCCTTACAACCTACCTAATGTGAGAGTATATTAAGCTAAACCTGAAAAATACAGTATTTGCATTTAGCACCATACTACTTTTAACCATCTTTTGTTACTACTTAATCATTAATAATAATCTTTTCTTATTTAAACATTAATAAATGAGAGCAAGTGCTTAACTAGTGATTAGTATTGAGGAGCTGTCAAAATCAGTTGTTACAGAATTGAGATGTTCAAAATCACTAGTCACAATCTCATGCCATTTCATGTCGACCAACAGAAAATACCTCCTAAATGTATAAATCAGATAGAAAAGCCAGAATAAAACAAATATGGAAATCCAAAAATACAGCCACCAGTTTCTATTCCTTTTCTGAAAGTTGTTTTACTGAACACAGTCTTCTGTTCAACTGAAGCCCAGTGCATATGCTTATTATCACAGAGCACAGTAGCAAGCGTGTTCAAATAAAATATAAATAATTTTTAATTAAATTTAAATTTTTAAATTTAGAAATAGATAAACAAGAAGTTGCATTTCCCAAATGCTTCTCTTGGTGCTTAATACATCACTTAAAAAAGCTGATGTCCCTTGATGATGGGCACAAAATAATGACTACAAGTCTAAGTGCAGTGATATTTGTACATTGGCATAACTTTTCAAGACTGAAATGCAACAGTTTGAAGTAGGACTGAGATTCTCCAGTAGGCTCAACTCCTTCTGAGATGAAAGTCAAAGAAGAATGCATTCTTGAATGCTAACTTAATTTTAGGTAAGTAACAGCTCCTTTTAGTAGATCCTATTACTGTTGTTAATGGCTTCTGTTTCGAACTGGCATAGAGAACACTTCTGGTAGTGGCAAACATTATTGGAAAAATCTTCACCATTTCAGAGATGAATAGAGCTAGAGAAGTATATAGGTATCTATATAACAGTATGTTTCATAAACCCTTTTTATTTATTCAATTAATAACTACTCTGTTACTTTTATCTGAGAAGAATAAAAATATTTAATGATATTGATTATCAGTGTTCTGTGCAATGTTAATAAAAACAAATCAGTAGAGGGATGCTTCACTAAGCAGTGTTAATTATATCTACAATATATTTACAGTGAAATGATCATCTAGCAACTGTGCTAAGCTGGTCCAGCAGCACCAGCCGTGTGTAATACCATGTAATTCAACTCCACTATGCTGTTAGGAAGGAACAAAGTCATGTATAGTTCAAACCTATTTAAAGTGGCATAAGAGATTGCAAAACCACTTCTAAAAACATTCACCTTACAGAAATGTTGCAACACCTTTTATTGTACCTGCCCTAGGAGATAAGACTACACAGATATGCCAAATTAAAAGGGCTTGAGCTGACATTTGGTGCTATTTGAGAAATGCACAAGGCTGCCAACAATAATTGCACAGTAAATGATGAAAATAGGAGAAAAATAAGGTGCATTGAAAAGACCCCAACGTATCTTGTATCAAAAGATAGACGTGAGATTCCAATCACACACAAAATGGATTCCTTCCAAGCAGTGCCTAAGAAAGCTGTCATTAAAAGAAATAATAAAATCCACTCTTTCAAGATGCCAAGGTTGAACAAATCAAGAGATAATGGATCATCACTTCTCATACACGTCCCCCACAGTTCACAAGGACAGTAAGTAAAATTAATGTTCAGAACAGTTAGATCACTTTCAATAACACAGAAGTTGCGGAAGTCCCATTCACTTAGGAAAAAGGTTAAAACTAATTAAATAAAAAGCTTGGGTTTAGTTACAAGAGGACACTAAGAATCCACTTAGGTCACTGATAAATGTGGACCAATAATAATAATAAAAATAAAAAAAAAGTCAAAAAGATTGAATAAAAGTAATAATCCATTTTGCCATTTAAGAACTGAATAATAATGAAAGTTTTCCGTTTTCTTTGGTCTTGGGTATTTTGTTGCAGTTTTCCGTGATCATTTCTGCCATCACTAGACAAAACATTAATTCCTGCAGATACATCTACTTTAAGCTAGTTCACATGTTAAGAATTGCATGATTGCAAAAGAAATAGACAAAAAAAAAAAAAAAGATCTGCTTCCTTTAAAATGCATTTTATCCTGAGTTTAATCTTCTTGCAGTGTCTTTTTCTTTTCCAATTTAATTTCAACATTGAGACATACAATGATTCAGTAATAAACATGACTGGTTGACTTTATGATATTATATGAATTGTCATAAAGAATGCTTTCTAGTTGAATTAACGTGACAGGTATGTAACAGATTCTGTAAAAATAAAGTCACAATATGCCACAATATTTCACAATGCTCTACAACTGACAAGCAGTACTCTAATTACTGCTTACACTGAAATCCTAAACAACCATTTTCATATATTTACTTTGCTAAGCAATCTATTATTTCAGTGCATCCTATGCTGAAAATGCAATTGCAATTAGAAAGCAAAACAGTGATAGATTTATTTATCTTTCATACTTATCAGAAAAATGTCAAGAGCTAACATGAAAAATTAAACAGCTGGCAACTCACAGAAAACTCTGGAATGGATTTACAAACAGAACCAAGTGTACATGGAAATATTTATTTTTATTTCTATGTTGTATTCTTATTAGGTAAAAATATTTACCTGAAGTGCTTCTTCAGTTTCTAGAACTTATTAACTCTTGTTGTTTATGCATATCAAGGCTCAACTTACTGTAAAGTGGAAGGGAGATAGATCTTTATAGAGGGCCTCTTCAAGGACGAGGCGTTAAGTCCTCTCAAGGAACTGTTTTCATGACAAGGGGAAGAGTAAATCCAAGGAGATCCAAGTGATGTAGAGGTCTTCCACCTATGCATGTACTTCAGGGTACCAGCAGAATTTTGGTAATAGAATTACTCTTCAGAAAATGTCAATTTATGAAAATTAGAACATTTACCATGATTTATATTGCTAAAATATATTCCATGTGAAATTTCTGATTAAAACTAGGCAGTAAAAAGGACTGCAAAACAACCTACAGACCAATGTCTTAGCACTGAGAAAACAAAAGTGGAGCAGGAATTCTAATCTGTCTGATATCTTGCTAAGTTCCTTGAGAAATGAAATCCAGTAGTACTCCCAATAGGAGAACTATGAAAACACATTCTTAATAGAAGGAAACATACTTTTCAGTAGCTGTTTCAAGACCTGCCTCCATATTTGCCACAGACCCTTATTAGTGTACT
The DNA here is from genome assembly GCA_013399115.1 of Anseranas semipalmata. NCBI lineage: Eukaryota > Metazoa > Chordata > Aves > Anseriformes > Anseranatidae > Anseranas > Anseranas semipalmata. The sequence goes on from VXAA01000243.1 coordinate 4,085,336, forward strand.
TCCAGGGACCGTGGCCCACGGCGGGCCCAGCTGAGAACATACTGGTAAACCCATGTCTTCTAGGAATAGGATGTTACTCTGCTCTTGGCTCTACCAATTAATCCCAGTCTATCATGTATTTTTTAAGCTAAACAAGCATACACGCAGGTAGAAACATTGCGTATGTTCACTGTATGATCTGCATCTTCAAATGCTGTATTTACACATTTTAATTGTTGCTATGTCTCTTGAAATGGTTAATGCAGACCTTATCAGTGTTTGATACATTATAGACATCTTGCTCCTAGTTTGCCATCTAGCATTTTGTCATCATTTTATCTAGCTCCTTTATTTCTGTTATCATCAGATTCATTCTTTCAGGTTTTCACAGCTTCACTTTAGTCTACCATTCTGGTTAAGGACTGTGTTCACTGTAAGTTCAAATTCCAGCTCTCCACCTAAACACAAAAGCATATTATCACTTAAAAATTAAGAGACGTATAAGAAATAGACAAATTGTACACTAGTGATGCACAAATACTACAGAATCTTTCAGTGATCTTTTACGATCATAACTTCATACTGTATGAATAAGGAAAGTTATTTTCAGAAACTGTGCAGCACAATTGTTTCTATCCCTTAAACCAAACAAACAGTGTGTTTTTCCCTAATTTAAGAATATGAACTTTGATGTTCATGTTCATAAAAAAAAATGTTACTCCAACTGCAAGTTATTCCCAGCACGGACTATCACCTAGCATGCGCACAGCTGAGGCTCTAGGCGTATCTGTGAAATGTCTCTCAAATAATCATTTTATAAGTTTAGGACAAGTTTTATTTTTTGAAGTATTTCTTCAGAAAATTTTAAGTCAAGATGAAAACAGAATACAGTGTTAGTATCGTCAACAACTTATGTTACTGAAATGAAAACTCCAAGGGGTGAAAAAAATGAAAAACGTGTGAGAAAACAGATGAGACCCATTTTCTTTAAAAGCAAAAATCAACTTAAAAAAAATCACAAACTTGACATGACTTTTACATTTTGTAACAACTTCGCAACTTTTACTCTAAAACCTGAAGAACACCTACTGAATAGACCTGCTTTATACAACTTTAAATTTTAAGTATCAGATCTGTCTGTTATGTTCTCGTGCACCTGCACAACAAAGGGCTTTTACTGATTATCCCCATGCTTGGAGAGAAAGGCATCTGGCAAGTCGGGCTGAACGCGAAAGAGGTTACACAGGAAGAGGCTACAAGGTCCTTCACAAGGTAGTTGTCCATGTTTTGTGTTTTTCTGACATGGAACTAAATACTTGCATCTTCCCAGCATTATTGCAAATAATCTGTGTTTTTGTAAGGTATTTTTCATAAATCTCCTTTGCACATGCACACAACCAACTCTCCTACAGAACCTTTGCTGACATACCTACCAGCTACAAAGCACTAGTGCTGCCGCCGTTACGCTGATAGCATAAACTTGGTTCATTAAAACAGCTGTTTATTTGGAACATTCCTAATGACACCAGATGACACCAAAGCTCAGGATAGCACAAGCATAAGGACTAAAACTCTTCAATAAGATGAAAAGCCAGGCCAACTGTCAGGAAAGTCTTCCTGATGGCATCACATCACTGTCTCTTCCATCAAGGCTGTAAAACGGTGTTCTTTGCATTTCAGCTTGCCCCTGGGATATGAATCTGGAATGGTGGGATTATTATTTTTTTTATATATATAAATTAATTATAGATAACCTATATTTGCATTTTAAGAATATTCTGGAATTTTGTTAGTCCTGCAGATACCCACTCAAAGAAGTTACTATTAAAGATGCATGAGAGGAAAACAGTATCTTATTTTCAAATCAGCAAAGTGTATCTGAATCTTTTGAATGGAACCGGACTTGTTCATATCTAACCCATGCAAGAAGCTGGACTCTCCAGTACAAATTATGCTCTTGATGATAAAATGAACCCACCAACAATACATAAAAAAAAAAAAATCATTTTACAACCAATATTTGTTATTTTTTCCTTCAGGTTTGCGGTTGATCCACATTCCTTTTTTTAAGCACTAGTATCTTCTGGATATACAAACTACCTATACAAATAATTTGAGAGTATTTGAGGAAAAGTATAAAACTTCAAACTATAATATTGGAGTCACAGTTCCTCTAATAAATACTCATGTAAATGCCTAGTTATTGCTCACAAGATTTCTATGATGATAAAATAATAATTTCTATTCCTCCTTTTGTTTTAGAGTTATATGCTCTTTAGTAAAAATTCATGCTCATTAAAAATAGTGATCATCCATAATCAATATACTACAAAAAAAAAAAAAAAATGGTGAACACTGCATATAAGCAGGTTGTAACACAGCTATTCTTAACTTCCAGGTCTCAGATCCATCAAAGTTCTGGAGAAAATTTCCATGTTCTCCATATGACATTGACCATTACCAATTATCTCAGGTTGCATCCTGTCATTTGAAAGGTTTAATGACAAATGCAAAAAATACATTACCTAACATAGTGGCATTCTGGAGGGTTGTAGATCCCTGCTCATACTAAAATTTTCCTCAAATATTCAGTAGCCTTTTTTCTAATATGTTGGCAGTTTAAAACCTGAGGCATTTAAATCCTGGAGAGGTGAGACATATTCCTCAACACTTTAGAGAGACAGGTAATACGAAATAAAGCAAGATGCAACTGTTTGTGTTGTTTTAAACCAAATAATGCAAAATGATACCATGCTATCGAGTCTTCTGCTCCTTCTTTGACATGGAGCTAGTTACATACACTTTTCCCACTTAACCTGGTATTATGTAGAAAGCAGGTAGATTGTTTGTATCCACTTTCAGTCACCATTAGCAGAATCCAAGAGGTCCCTCGTACTTCTGAAATAAAAGCTGTGAGCCCAGGTAACACTAATCGGTATCATTTCATGAGTATTATCTGTGCACACCCCAGAATTTTGTCCAGAAATGTCTAAGCAAGCCTAGGTTATGTATGAGAAAAGAACAAATAAGGAATAACAAAGGTGATATTCAGGTGTTAAATGTTATGTAATTAAGGGGTCAAAATATTCAGAATATTGTTCAAAATGCTGTAAATACTGAGCAACCAGGATGCTCAAGTTCAAATATCACTGAACCAGTTTCTTTACGCACCATTTGTATGCAGTTCTAATAATGCAATCATAATATTTCCATGAATAGGAATAAGAGGTACGTACGTGAACCATGGGGGTACAGATTCCCAGCAAATATAAATTTCTCTCCTACACAAAATGAGAATATGCCCTGTAACATGGATATCCACCGGGAACTTACATTTCTTTCACTTCTTCAAACGTCTTTAGTAACTATTTATTAACCATGAAATTATGCCCTTTGCATTCTAGCATACACCATTTACACTAAAAAAATGGAAGTGTTATGTAATTTACTCACAAGTTGCCTATCAGGTCATACACTGTCAAATATTATTTTGTGTCTGATTTTAAATTAAGAAATTACAGTATGTGATCATTAATTTAATCTCGAGTTCTTTGTAGCCAACCAGTTGTCAAATTCTCTCTATTGCATTGGCATTACATATTTCAAAGGTTGGTATGCTTTAGATCAGATTAAAAAGCTAAAAGAAAATGACTAATCTCTCAGTGGAATACAAGTCAAGAAATTCTAAATTAATTAAAATTTTCAATTGAAGTTTTAGATTGAAACCTCAATTATACAGGACAACATACAAAGTTAACACATCTTAGCACAAAAAAAATACTATACTCTAAAGTAGTTGTAGCTTTTGGAAAATGCATAGACCTATACCCAGATTTCTACAACTCCCATATTTATAAATATTATTAAGTGTTTCATCTCCTAGCTATCTTCCTAAACAAACAAACAAAACACTTGAGAATACCCTGTCATCCAACCCTTACGACAAGATGAGAAGCAAACAAAAAGTTATATCCAGAAGTTAAACATTCAAAGAAATCTGAAGTCAGACTATGCGCACTGCATGAAGTTTAACTACCGTTTTGCCAGTTTGAGAAATAACGAACTTGTTTTCTGCAAAAGCAGTATTCCCTCTTTGGAGTGTTAGCAGCAATACACACTTGTAAAAATACAATTCCATACATGTAACTTTGGTATGTTTCTGGAACTTCACAGAAATGTAACACTATTGGTTTCTCTAGTAAAAAAGAGAATGCATGAAACAGCTGAAATATCCACTCACAAGCAAGCCACCATCTTTTTATAATCTGTTAGAAGTAGAATTAGTAAGTCGGGTTGCACTGAATTTAATGCATGCTCCAGGGTCTGTATAATCATACTCTCCTATTTCTAAAGCCTACCTTTGAAATGCTGTTAAGAAATCATGAAATCTTACTTACTAACATAGAAATACCTCAACAACTACAATGAAGACACAGTACTGTATGTCTCTGTTCACCGGCAGTCATCGTACAGTCAGGTCATATTCATTCCATGAATGAGTAAATGTAATTCCAAACCCACAGTTTTTAACCTAAAAGTCACATTTCTCCATACAAACTGATATTTGCTGATAATGATTTTAAATGTGCTTTTTTCCTTACATTAGTTTTAAATAAGTCAATCACCAGCATCTGAGGAATGAAAGACAAAAGGTGTATGGAAGACATGCAGAACAATTCAGCTAATTAAACTGAGTGCAAAAAAGATCCAGCACTGCTGAGATATGTCAATTCAAATTTGAAAGAGAATTTTTTTTTCTTTTTAAAATTGTGACTTGAACTAAAAATCACTAAACTAAGTAAAGGTCAAGACAGTTATACTACCTCCATTCTGTTCCATACCAAGCCCAGCTAGGGGCCCGTTTACTTAGAAGTTAGACTGCTGTGTTACTAATGCACATAAAGTAAATACTGCAATACTTGCCTCATATGTTGTACGATCCCTAGACATTGTTTTCTTGTTCTGAATAGCCAGTCAATCCACAACTGGCCTCAGTGAGTTTAGTGGTTCTATTTGAAGAATGCGGTGCTACTTGCTGAAGTATCTGCGTAGGGATTTTAGAAATTTTTATTGCATTCCTGATAAAATATCTATACTTTTTCCTCCAAACAACAGTTCAAGTATTTGCAAAAATTGTAGCACTTTGGCTAAGAGGGTGGGGACGCATTTTATCATGCTATCTAAAATACCTTATGAATTCTTTATGTGAATGATTTTAAGTAATATTGCTACAAATGTGATTTATCCATCATCCAATAGGCCTGCGCTTAGTATTACTTTTCTGCTAAAGTATACTAAAATTTAGGTGACACATGCTGTCTAATGTAATAAATATTATCTCAAAATTAGCACACTTAATGGACAAAATCCAATGGCAAACAGGTGCACGAAGTCCCAGTCCTACCTAACAAGAATGAAGACACCACCTGTGATGGGATGAGCTCACTTTAAACTTAGTGCACTATGTTGCAGGCTATACCATCCTATCTGATTTAGCTCAGTGCAACTGGCTCTTCTGACCAGATCTCTGCATGAGGCACAGGAATCCTGCGAGCGGTTAGCTAAGGAACTTGGCTCCTTCTGAGCAGAGAGCTGTGCTTTTGGCCCTCGAGTTCTTTCTTCAGTCCCTGGTTTGCTGGTCAAAAAAATTATCATTGCATAGTATTGAAGAGCGTTCCCAAAAGATGCAAAGGACTTAGCACAAACCTACCTATTAAAAATGAACAAAGCTATCAAGACTCTGAAATGTGAGAAAAGGAGGTGTTTCAATAATATTAAATGAATAAAAAAGTGTTTATTACTTGCTGCTCTCATAATTTATAGCAATTCCATGTGGGAAATCTATTTCATAGGCCCTTTTCAACCTCTCTTTTATTATTTTTAAATCAATAGAAGGCACTTTAAAGTGAAAGATTAAAAAACTCATGTTTAGTATATTTATGACATTGATTACCACATACAAACTCATAAACAATGAACTGAATCACTGGGTTGTATGGGGTCTGTTCTTTCAAACGAACTATGTATAAGGCTCATTGCTATTTTTGCCTGCTTCTTATGTACAACTGTTGGGCAACTGATGCAATAGAATGTGAATGGCAGAACCAGCAGGTGTTATTCTACCACATGCCAAATGAAAAGAAAATCTCTAGATGTGCTCTTAAAATTATAATTTCTTCTAAATGATAACAGGTCGTGTACTTCTTTGAATTACTCAGGCAAGAGCCAGTGCTGAATATCAGCTAGCTTGATGCAGCTCTTACCAACAACTTGTAAGGATTAGGGAGTTGTCAAAAAAATATATCATTAGAGGGTTAGTGATTATTTTCCTTCAGTAAGTCACTCCAAATTAGAATCTAATGCTTTCTCTCTTTGATGGTTTTTAGTTCTCTGCAGGTGAAAGAATATAAGCCACAAAAGAAATCTGACTTTGCTTGTCATTAATTTTTAATTTGTTTTGAAACATTTTCCAAATATCTTCATAGGCTTCATAATTCATTTCAAAGACTGTACAACACACATTCTTAAGTAGCACAGTGATGGAAAAGTTATTCTAACTGTCAGATCCTAAAAGTTAACTTGTATAGGTGGTATGGCCTTTTGTCCAGTGGCAATGAAGGATGTTTCTGAAGTCCACCATGAAGACAGTCCTCTGGTCCTTCAGGAATAACATAAACAGCTTACCTCTAAGCACACGTCAAGATTTAGTCTTCTACTTGTAAAACAAACAAAACAACAACAACAAAAACACAAGATCAAAGTCAAAGCTACCAGCAGTTTGGCATTACTGATTTGTCTGGATCTAAATTCAGAGGTAAAATATCGGGGACCAATGGAAGGAGATTCCGCTCCAAAGCTCCAAGTACCAGGAAAAGATAAAGTGTCTGCACACCTTGGAACACATGTGTGAAGTCTGTGACTACACATGGGTCAGGAAACAGAGAGCGTGTTCCTTAGTGTGCATCTTTACCGAGAGATACAACTGAGTCCTAACAAAAGACATTCTCAATTGGGTCTCCATCTACAAGTACTCGCAATACCGCTCAAAAAGGCTGAATTTGTGATACACAATACAGTTTACCACACACTTAGCATTTTTTTTTTTTTTGCAATCTAGTTAATTCATACAAAATGATAAGTTTTGAAAACTGTATGATTACATTCACATTAAGAGGATCCTGCCTTCCTGCTTCTTATGTGGGTTAAGATCATTTTCATATATCACGTTCTCAAAGCATACAGCAGATCTGATCACAGCAGATTGGAGAATACTCTATTTCCAGAAAGCACTCTGCGAAGTATACGAGGCTAGCAAGCCTTTGGTTTCCCTGGTTACCTTCAATTTACATATCACTGAATTAGGAATAAAAAAGAACTGATTTTGAGTCAGAATCCTTATGGGTTCTATCTAGAGAGAGATTTTTAGACAACGTTAACCTTTGCATTTTTAAGGCTCCACTTAAAATAAACAAAGAAATGAATTGTCAATACAATATACAGAAACAGGAATAAGAAAAAAGAATCAGCTGTGCTCAAGAAGACTCTGAGCTTGAGAGGATCACATATCCAAGGCTGGAATGCATACAGTATGTGTGTGGCATTAGACTTACGTGATGATCCTGACTCTTGCGTGCTTTTGAGGCAAAATCCCCAGAAGACTGCCAGATTCCCTTCAGAGCTGGCTAACACTCCTACACAATCACAGCACAATATGCAGAATTAATTATAAAGTGCAGTACTTTCACATGTGGACAAAAGCTTACTAGGTTATACCTGGAGTGTGAGGTTAGGTTACAGCCATATTCACGAGAACTGACAAATACCTATATAAAGGTATAATCAGCTTTTTACCACATACAGCATCAAGTTTTTGTATATTATTTACAATGAGTTCCACCTTCTGCTCTACTGATTTCACAAGAACTGTTTACAATACAACTTACTGGAGCCAGGAAAAGCCTACTAGGCAGTATGACATTACAGTAACATAACCAGTTTCAAGTCTTCTCTGGTTCAAAGTAAGCCTTGACACCAGTATTTATGTTACATCTACAATAAACAACATCGCACACACCCAGCTGAAACAGGAACCACTCTCCAGTTTTTGCTGTCCTCCTTTCATTGTTGCAATTTTATCAGCCCTCATCTGGGAAACACTAAATATTACTAACCTTGTCTTTTGTTCCATGACGACCTTTTTATTGCTTCACACCACCACGTCACAGTGTATTTAAGAGTTCACGCAATATTAAGAATACCCAAGCGTTACAGGTGTTCGGGAGGAAGACAAAGAGGAATACAGCTAACAGAGGAGATGAGGGGTTGAATGCTAGGCTGAAAACAGGGCAAAAGAGAACCTGGAAATGCACATGAGAAATAGGAGGAGGAAGTGTGAAAAAAAAAAAAAAAGGCTAACTTTGAGAAAGGGAGATGAGTAAAAGGAAAGTATTACAGAAAATATATATTCTTAGTGTTTTAAAATGTGCATGGGTGAGAACATAAATTCTCTCTCTACTGAAGTCTAGAGAACACAGCAGCGATTTTTGCAACTGAAGATTTAGTTTCCACGTACAAATCCTCAGTGTACTCCTCCTAACTTACACTTAGAAAAAGTTCCTCTTTCCTTGCACTCGAAGTAGTTAAGCATAACTTCATTTTATTATAAGATTATATTTCTTCCTTGCCAAACTACTGCAGCTAACAACTCCAAAAAGACAGCAGTAACAGAAAAAAAATACTACAATTGTATTGCTTTCAAAATAATTTTCAAAAACTTTCAGTGATGCTTTTGATTCATTTTGACTCATTTTGTTGATAGTCAATTTTTATTTTTATTTTTATTTTTTAATACAGCACATGTGTTATTCTACAAGCAGAAGACACCCTTGTAATGATTCATCAGAATTTTGCTTTCAGTCCTGTCAGTCATTTTTTGGTTGACAAAATATAAAAGGGGAAGAGGAAAAAAAAAAAACTAAAATCAATACCCAGAGAACAACTGAAAATTAAACTATTTCAGGTGATATGATCTAATTTCTACAGTCCACTTGGCTCAAAGGTATTGTCTTTGTACAGTGGATACATAGCACTGCCATTTTAAAACACACCCCCAAAAATGAGAACAATAGTTTTTCAACATTCCAGGATCCCTTAAAAAAGGGATGAGGCACTGGTAGTTAATTATTACACACTTGCGGTGTTTCCATTAAAATTAAGAAGATCTTGCTTTTCAGAACATATTTTTTACTATTTCTTTAAAATGAGGAAAGCATACATAATTGCTTAATAAACTGTTGATGCACTGACTTGTTCCACCACCAGAAATAAAATGACACCTACAACAGGAGACTGGCAATACACAACGGCCTGTGTGGTTCTTGCTGCAAAAATATCTGCCGTAATGGGAGGGGGGCATTCATCAGGTACACCCAAGGATAAACCAACAGCCATATCTCCAGGGTAAAGAAAGCACAGCACAAACCGGTAACATTACAGTTTGACTATTACTGTGACACGGTGACCCAGCATGCACTACTGTGCAACCAGAAGGTTCTTTAAATACCATTAAAAGGAAAGAAACCGCTTTGATTCCAACTCTCTCCTCCCACATCTCTTTATTAAGAGAGCTTTTCCAGTATGTGGCATGCAAACCATTAGAGAAATAAATATATAACTGCAATTCTACTTACTGCCTGAGGCAGTAAATAAAAATACCACCGACAAAGGCATTTAACACGCCAACATCCTTCTCTATTCAAAGAGATTTCCTCTCAAACTTTAGGAGTGTTTCATTACCAGTCTCATATCAAAGAGGCCGCAAAAAGCAAGGCCAAAACACAAAGCTGCTTCACATTAGAAAAACAAGTAATTTCTTGTGACATTATGCCTTGAATCTCCACTAATATTGAACTGCAGCTAGAAAATCTCCAGCCATTAAAAGAAGAAGAAAGTAGTTCTGGAACAGAATCTTACTCTGGGAGACAGCCATAGAGTTCTGACCAGGATCGCCAGTGACCTGTACAAGAGAAGTATATCAGGAAAAAAACCTGTAAGCAACAACTCTAGCACAGGAGTAATGAGAGATCCCTCCACATCTGTGCTCTGTTGCTCAGCTGGTTGTTTTATGCATTTTCACAAAGAAAAATTAATTTTGCCAGTTAAAATAACATTACTGTTTTCACTTTAAACTTGTCTAGCGTTTACTCAAGCGTCTGACAGTTGGTAGGCTAAAAACCTTCACAAAGGAAACTGAAGCTGGAGTCATGCACTCTATTTTTGAGATAACTGCAAACAAAACATCTGGAGATCTCAAGACTGGGAAGTTAATACCCACGAAGCTGCAAAAGCCTGTAAGGAAGGTGCTATTGTCAAGCACCAAGCAAAAAGTTCCTTTTGGGGGGAAAGGGCAAAGAGGGAAAACACAATTCAATGCTTCAAAGCTTACTATCAAAAGTAGCTGACCTTTAAACCCAATCATGCACAGTCTGCCAGATCTTTTTCATTTCATTTCATTTATGTTCCCTTTTCAAAAGGCTTTATCACTTTAATGAACTTTATTGTTCTGACACTATCACAGAATGGCAAAATGGAGATGTTTCAATTAGCTAAATAATTACACTCTTGACTCCTGCAGAAGTCAAAATAGGGTCTATAAATTGAATATTTTGCTGGATAGGATATAATCAATATTGTGGGATATAATGCATGCTACGAGTTATGAGGAAGGATGACTGGTTTTAGTTCAGCTTTCATCCTGAACTGTTTCAAACCTGAAATGTTTCAAGACATTTCAAGTATAAGCCTTCTCTCTGACTCATTCAGAGCCAAGTTTTCAACTTAAATTTCCACATCTTGGGCAAGTATGCCAGTTAGGCTGTATGACATTCTGGGATGCACTGATCTCTTTTGCTGAAGCAATTCCACTTGGAATAAAACTGCTGTAATAGTCATGAAAAAGTCTAGGATCCTCTCACCTGACTTTCCAGGTGAGCCTAAAGCACAGTGATTACACATGTGAAAGCTCACTTTCATCTTCCCCCAGAGGACCAACACAGAACAGAACATGTAGTTCCAGCAGCTGAGTGACAAGGTTATTCAATAAACCTCACCAGGCTACAACAGTCATCTTTTTCTGACAAAACTTCCTGGTGAAGGTACAAAGCATTTCAGGCCAATGGAAATGACCTTTTCCCAGGGGAGAGGGCACACAGCTAATCTGCTTTGGATAGAAACAACCCCATCCGAGGCTTTGAGCTGCAAATATTTGTGAACGTCTTGCTTTATATCTCTCGGAGGAACAATAAAGTGACACGAGAAGAGACCCTTTTTTATAGTGAAATGACGGTTCACCTACCCCCTTCTCCCATTTAACCCATGTCACTTTCGGTTTACTGTTATATGCTCTACTAAATACTGGAATTAATTGACTATTGACAAGCTTCCTTGATGAACTCCCCATTGCAGTACCTGTAGAGATCTCATTTTTGAGACAGTAAATTGGCATCACGATCATCATGTTTCCTGCAGGTAGTGATGACCATGCCACAATAGGAATGATGAAGCCATTCATTTTGCTAAATGCAAACTGTCCCACAAGCACCTTCGTAATCAGAATGGTCTGCTCTAGCAGATCTAATCCAATCCTAGTGGCAAAAATGGTAATTCCCTGATGTCTTTAATAGCTTCGGATGTGTGACACTCGGGCAAGTCTCGCACAAAAGGAGAACAAATCTCATATTTGTTAGTTCCTAAGAGCATGCTTTAACTGCCAAGATATAGGCTACTGTAGACTTCACTGAGAAGAAAAGAACAACACCTCTCACTGTGTATTTCCATTTTTTCATGGATAACAAAAATTTGAAGGGGAGGGGAGAACTAATTGGGCCTTTTCAGGTTTGTTATACAGCAAACCCACAACTGATGGTGTGAGAACATAAATGGACCAGACAGCATATGTAGCAGCTTCCTGTACCACCAGGAACTTGCCACAACCATCACAACATTCACGATCACACTGTCACAAAAATGTACCAATAGCCACTGAGCAAAATAAAGTACAGCTCTTATCCAAGGTCCCACATGAAAGATGAAGAATCTTGGTTCCAATCCCAAATCTGTATTTTATGTTATACTAATAACTCTAATCCCTAACTTGAAGCCGGGTGTTTGTCTTCTCAATTCTATTCCTCTAGCTGAAGTCACTTTATTATAATCAAATACCCAGAATCTGCAATACAGCTAAGTTATCTTGTATTTGCTACGGCGAAACATTATATACCCGAATAGTTAGTACAGGCCAGCTGGCAGACAGTTATTCATTATGTAATGGTAACTTGCTCATACAACTAAACCTTGTAACTTATTCTGCTCGGGGCTTACATCACTTAACCTATTTAAAACAGTACTTTAAAATGCATTCAATAATCTTTCAAGACCATTTGCTTTATCTTTAGGTTATTTTACTAACTGTAAAGTGTTCAAATCTCCATTTAATCTCATACCCGCATCTATTATTCAGCCACTGTACTTTAACAAACACGGCTCTTAGAGCTGTCATTCTATTTGATTACATCCATTGGATTTATTCTTATCCTTTTTTTTTTTTTTTTCCCAAAAGCAAGTCCAAAAATGATTTCTTTATTATCACTGATGTTTTCTCCTTCTCAGTGCCAATTACTTCACATGGTTACAGGTTATTGAACTGATGCTAAGAAATATAACTCATGGTACTTCTGAACACTAATATCCAGGATCATAACAAGTAGCAAAATATATTATAAATACCACAGTTTAACTATGGGACAAAATTATCACATACAGATCATAATAAATATTCAGCCAACACTTGCCGCAACTACCTTAAAACTAAGGTGTACTGTAAAAATACAGATTGGACCTTTCAATAAAAAATAATTCAAGTATTCTAGCATTAAGTAGTAAATTCATATATTGAAATGCTACTGACAGTCAGAACACAATGATTGTCTTAACTATTCCGTAAAATTGCTTCTTCATTTACAGTCAGGAATTGTAGTTTAAAGTCCTCCTCAAATAGATCTACCTCTGAAGTCCTTGATATTAAATTCTTCTCAAAGAGAATTCTTTATGAGCCACAACATTGCTACCAAAAAGATCTCCTAAAGAACCAGAAGTACAAGGACTTCCTGGGACAAAGGACGGTTAAAAAAACTCTATTGAGTTGTTTACAGTATCAGTTTTAAAGGCTTCTGAAAGCAATGAATCTCATGTTTAGATAACACAGCAATAGCTGTACTAAAAATTGCAAGGAGCAACTTTTTCAGCTCTGAAAGGCATATTAAACAACTCACCTACTCATAACCTATTCTTTTTTTCTTTCTAATTCACAATACAAAACATGTGTCTTTACTCACAAATCTAATATGAACTTGTTCCATGGAAGAACCACTTGGACTCTCACATGTGATATAGCGTAGTGAAGACTGTGCAGACGGATTTTGCCTGGAGACCAGAAAAAAAAAAACAAAAAACCCTACTTCTTTGCTTTACACAACTATAGAAGAAGTTTTGAAACATTTGAAAAGACTGCACCATCTCAAACACGTTCTCCTCAAGTTCAAAATTTTTAGAGATGATCTTTTTAAAATCTGAAAGGTGAAGGTATATAATATTAAATTACCATCAAATTCTCATGATTTTACTGCTAGGAGTTCCAGAGTTTGTAGCAGTAGACTCCCAGATGTGCACTGATAGACAATGTTTTGGACAGCAGTTCCTATTTCAGACTGGTTTTACTCAACAAGCAGTCCCTTAATTTTCAGAAGAATTTGAAAGCACATAATCAGACTTCTGAAAAGTTTTTTTATCTACTTAAACTTTAAAAGCAAATGGTATTGTTTCACTGTACTTAAATTATTTAGAATTATATGACATTATGTAACACAAAACCTGCATAACAATTGGACTTAAAACTGGTAACAAAATGTTTAGGTATTTAATATTTAACAAGCAATCTGTAGCAAATTAATTAGTTAGCATGTTTAATAGCTCATATTTTTTAGTTATGTGGTTAAAGCCTAGTTAAATTATGAAGCTTTCCTCTTAAATCGGATATAACAATAGAAATATAGCCATATACCTACTGGCTCTGCAAATTTAAATGTTACATGGCAAGCAGATACATCTTTATACACTGTATGAAGAAAATAAGTGCACCTTCCACCAACAATCAAATGAGATTTCTTTACAAGTGCTCTTAAATACATTTAGTAACAGCAACACTACACGCTTGAAGACTCCTTAGTCAGTCTATTACTTTTGTTTCTTAATTTTAATCCAGTTTTTACATTAAGAAGGGATTGAGATTAGCACTAAGAAATTATTCAAAAGATTGAGCTTCCGTATGCAAACTATCCTGCTACTTAAGCATATACTTCAGAAAATCCACGAGCCATGAGAACCCGAGACTAGGTCTTTCCTTGTCCCACCCTCTTTCAGCATCCCCCTTCCAGCTGAGTCCTACCCATCTATCTGCCTTCTTAAATTGCAATTCATTTCATGGGGAAGACAAACGGCAACAGCTCATCTCACATCTGCTGCCAACTGGGGACAAAAATCACTATTGGCCAAACATTTTCTAACCTCTCTCTACAGCCACAAGATTTAGAACTCAATTTAGACTTTACTTAATAAGACTGAATAGTCCTATCTTATCCCAGAACTTCAGGATCCGTAATTCTTGACACATATCCATAGTTGCTATGCCTAACTATGTCTATGTACCTTTCCTAGGAATTACATGGAGCTGATCTCTCACTTCATGTCCTCAGAGGATAACCAGTACCAATAAATAAAGGTTGCTGACATTTATAATTTATGTCCCCTTCCTTACAATATTTTAAAATAATTTTGATGTAGCTTTGAATAAGAAGATCAGCTATTGTGGTTTTCTTTTTTTTTTATATAACCATATATAATATATATAACCATATCTATATATAAAGATTTACTTCTAGAAATGGAAGTAAAGCTCAGGAATGTTAAAGACCTTTTGACTTAGAATGTAAACTTTTTTTAAAAAAAATTTAAACAGAGACTGTATCTACAAATCTTAGACAAGAATTCTGAAGAAAAAGAACGTCCTGGCTGAGAAAATTTACAGGCTTCTTTAGGCCCAATGCATAGGTTAAGGCCTTCTCTTCCCTGCTCTTAAATGGATGGTGTGTACTGTCAGATAACTTAGTCTAAAAGGACCTTTCTTAGGAGTTGAGGCCTAGAAACCAAAAAGTCTTTGGATCTAGCATGAGCTTAAATGCAGATTATGCTTCTTTCCCTATAAGAGTTACCTGCGACTGTACCATCACCGAATTCGGAAACTATATATTCCAGTGGGAAGCTTTCCCAGAAGGACAATTTCTCAAAGGTTAACATGCAATTAAAGCATAAAATTTATTACACTGGATGGAATTTTTAAAAAGCAAACACACACTCTGTGTTCAGATTGCTTTGGAATAGATATTTCTACTAAATCTCCAGTAAAGTAATTTCAATAAATCACAGCTTTTGTAATTAGTTATTTCAATGAAGCATGCTCAGCATATCAAATATTCATGAACTGATGATATGAGGCAGAAATTTATGAAATATAGGAGATAATTGAGTTCCTGTGTGATTAAACCATCACTGTTTTAGCAACAATAGCATTCTACATAGCCTGCTCAACTTGTATGTAATGTGTATGTTCCAACAGGCACACAACAAGATTTAACAAGCTGGACATCAATTCAGTGTGCTGTGTTTGACTGCCCAGTGAAGATACAGTCTACGTAAACAAGCGTTTGACTAACAGACGTTTATCTGTGTGCTTAAGACTGTTTCTCTTGCAACCATTTGTCAATATTTTAAAATATATTTCTGTAAGTTAGCAACTAGCTGCTGGTTTCTTTGTTTGGTTTGGTTTGGGTTGGGTTTTGTTTGTTTGTTTGTTGTTTTGTTTTACAACCTCTGCTTCTCCACATCCCAACCTGCTCATTAAAATAAGTAAACATGGGTTCTACATCACAAAGCCAGTAAAAATGTATCTGCATATTAGTAAAATATTTTCATGCGGTAGGGTGTTCCAAAGGGTCGGATCAGATCCAGAAGTGCCTTACACCTCTTTGTGCTTCTAGAGTCTCTCTCTAAACTCCTACAAAAAAGCAAGATAGACTAGCAACACATTATCCTACTGTAAAAATGAGCAAATGTAAGCAAGCTTCTACAGTACCTAAAAGCATTAAATATTACCACGTCCAGCCTACTTTTATATACAGCTAAATGTGGGACAAAAAGAATCAGCGCTCAAAGGAACACAAGGCATTCCACTCAGAACTACCAGTATTTGCTAAATACAGCTAAAACATTTTCCCCAGAACAGTTGAAATAAACAATCGTAACAGAGCCAAAACAAAACACAGAATGACCTACAGCTTGCTGGACATCTTTCTCAGCCAGTCACTACAGAGGTAACAGACAGGAGAAGCCTCCTGGCTTTCAGTTTGGGATTTCATCCCTCAGAAACTCCAAGACATTTTACAATACTAGAAAATATAGCTTTGAGATTTTATGAGTCTGGTTTTAACCGTCTCCAGCGACGAACTTTGTACTAATCCCTCTGGAAGGCTATTTTGCAATCTAAAATTAAAACAGGAGAAATGAGTACTTAATATGTAGCACTTACACAACCTTTTATATGCTTAAAGAGTTCTACAAATATGACAGTGTTTGAACTATATGTCAGCTGTGGCCGTATTTAAACTGGAGACATTTCCTTATATGTCCTTAGCACACCTATTCAATGGAATACTAAAAATATCTTTGGCATCAGGTGTCCTCTGTGTTGTGATCCAGGCAAAGCTTGCCTAATATCAGCTTCATCAGGGGGAACGATGCAATGCAGGCAAAGCGAGTGAGTAGAGCTATCCATTCGGACCAAAGTGGGATAACGAAAGCTGGTCATTCTAACATCAGACTAAGACCAGCAATTTCACTCCACTGCAGTCAAGATAGAGACAACAGATGACAGACTCTGCCTTGTCTGGAAAGTACCTTCTGCAATTACAGTCAATGGATTTTCTGGGACACATTTGAGAGAATGCCTATTAAAAAAAAAAAAAGGGCAAACAAAAGAAAACAACACAAAACACAATTTATGAAGTTAGACCTCACTGCTTAGAAGTACTAGCACTACTATATTTTTAAGTAGGCAACCTCTTCAACAGAATAATGATCACTTACTTTTAATTGAAGTAGAATAACACCTCTGGTCTAAAATGTGCACTGCCATTTTTCACACGCTTCCTACTCATCAAATAGAATAATTAAAGTAATGCTTATAAGACTAAGGGAATTAGTTCATCCTTGTGTAAGTATTCTGTTCCAGATATGGTTGCTTGGATTAAAACTCCAAATAACCATGGTCTATGGCTTTATGTACTAATATGTAAGAAAACAAGATCAACGCACAATCCACCAGTTTACGTGCAACTAACTGGAATCTCTGCATACAAAATATTTCATTATACACAAGCTACATATATGGTTCATAATTAGTGACTAGGGTCAATTTTCCATTAGAAATAGCTAAGGCATTTCCAGTTTGAACACTTTTTTCAGGTTAGAGACGAAAAATCTACAAATGGGGGAATAATGCTCCTTACCTATTCTGATGCAGTAATACAGCTCTCATTTTCCATAGCGTCTCATTGAATAAGAGTGATAGATTCAGCAGCGATTGTTATAGTCGAAACCTGCTACCTATATGTTGCTATTTGCACTTACTAAGAGCAGTATTGCCATCCCTGAAGCTTTTCTTTAGCTCAATAATTTACATAGCTACATTAACTTTAAAAAAAACTTCTAAAAACAGCAACAATAACATTACAAAAATAAAAATTATCAAAGCTTTGGAATGCTCTAAAGTTAGGTAAACTTCACATCACTTTCATCTGCTCACAAAGATGCCCTGAGCTCTGTTCCCAAGTAGCCCACCCCAGTCCTAAACACCAATCACAAATCAGTTTGTAAATGCCATACTGTTCCAATAAAGTGAAGGTTTATGCCTACATCTTGTGAAGAAAATCACCACAGTGCAAACACAAGGGTTAAAGAAAACCTCTCATTCTTTGATTTTATACCTGATATTTGCATTGATTACAAATGAAATCATAAACCAATCCACCAGATTGATGAATGACAAATACCACAGGTCAACACACTCCTCAGTGAGTATCTAGTTACAGTGATGAACTCACTGGGACATGCTCTGATTACTGTAATAGTTCAGATTCTTTTCTGAAGTCAGACTTCCTGCCCTCGTGGGGAAGGATTCCCCCATGCCCACCTCCAGACATTCATTACTAACTGGACAGATTGTGATTACAATTAAGTTCCATGGATTCTGCCACTTTTCTAATTCATAAAACAGAACATTCTGGTGACAATGGGCCAGTATGTAGCCTTATTAACCTACATTAACCTAGCTAATTCATATTGTATGGCTCTATACCATTCCTATGCTTAATAAACCCTTTCATACTCTACCACTCCAAATTTCCACAATTCCTTCCTGCTAAGGGCATTTTTTCCCCTGCTGTTAGCAATTCCCAGTGAAAGTTCTTAAATTTTGGTACCTCTTATCCCTTCATCCTTCTTCATATCAACAAAGAGGTCAAGTGGCCTCCCTAGAGATACTTAGCTGGTCTATCACCTTATGTATGTGTTCTGTACAAAAAGACCTTTGAATTCCACAGCTTTTACTATACACTTCTTTACCAGATTTTCCACATTTTTTTAGTTAGAATTTTTGCCTGAACTTTTCACTCTTAGCTTTCCCCAATTCATCCTAGCACTTGGGAAAAAACGAGTTGTCTCTTTCCTGTAGCAAGACTATTTAGCTCTCCTAATTATCTTCTACACTATCTCACTCTTCTTCACTCTTGCTTGAAATCCTTTGAACAGAAAATCATCTCTGTAGTTTTGCTATAGGATCTTCAGTTTCTGAAGCTGTCATCGGTAGTCAGTGTCAACATGAATAATGCAGCTGAGTGTTTGAGAGCATGTCTTTTTAACAGCTGGCTGTATCCCAGTGTAACCATTTATTGTTGGTCACAAAGCTTTTCTCATCTGGAAATTTTTGCTGGTTGTCTTTCCCTGTCCAGTCTTATGACAACAGTGTTTAACTAGAAGCACAGAAACACTATGCTACTCACATGGATTTATAAAGCCAATCTCTTTCTATGGACACTAACTTGTTTCTTTATTATAGGTGGCATAACTGACTGTTCTTCAGCACCAGCAGAAGCAATCACGTGGCTTGACACAAGCCGTGCTTTTAATGCACTATAGGTATTTTTGTGCACAGGGATGCTTTTCGCCGGTCAATGTGACATCTTCTCTCTACCCTGTTTCTGGCAAAATTGATTGTGTTGCCCTATGTCAAACTACACATTCTAAAGTGCAATATCTAAATACATTTTAATGGTGCTACCTGATCCCTTGATTGCTATAAATAGTCCCAAATATTTTTTCTCTGAAGAACTGGGCTTCCGGGCATCCTTTTCAACACACTATTAACTTTGTTAACTTTGCCAGCTCTGAATCAGTACGCAGCTTTGAGGTAGTTTTACACATTGTATATACAAGTTACACCCATAGCACTTCAGATGATTTTTTTGGTCCTTGCACTGTTTTACTTACAGATCCAACAGATGAAGACTTCATAACAAAGCCATTGTCAAAGCAGCTTCTGACTTCTATTTTTATTTATTTTTAAGCCAAGCACTTTATTTGTTCAAGAATCATAGAATCATAGAATCATTTAGGTTGAAAAAACATGTTTTCTTCTGTCATCTTCTTTGGTGATTTTACTTCATGAGCTGATATTTTAGAATAGATTAACTCCAAACCTATCATAAATAAACATTACAAAGTCCAAAATGCATGTGGTTGCTTAAAGACATAATTTGAAAGGAATTTAAGATTATTCTTTGTTTCAAAACTGAAACAATGAGACACACATAGACACACATATATAAAGACAATGCTATGCGATCTGCCTTTAGGTTTAACATCTTTATTAAACATTTAAACTGGACCTGTCTATCAAGAGAGAATTATTGGCTTAAATCTCCTATTCCTTAAACAGGATTTGAAAGTCTTCATGCTTCATATATTACTGCATCTGAAAAAGCAAACACCTTAATGCTAACGTGTACAAATATATTCTGGCTGCCAGTATTGCCAGGTCACTGGACAACAAAAAACTTCAGATTTTACAGGCAGACTGCTTCTTTCTAGTGAATGGCCTTTCTGGTGGGGAGGCCAGACCTTGATCATATTCTTTAACTGATACCAAATAATACTATCAGTTAAAGATGATGCACAGTTCCAATAAAACTATGCCTGAAGTGACACCTGGTCTTGTAATCTGTGAGAAATTTTATGTTTGGAATTTTTCAAAAAGCCAGATCTCTGCCTTTGAAATGCAACTATTGATCAGTGACTTTGCTGGCAGAAAGGTGAAAAAAATCAAGGTTGTGCTGTTTTACATAATAAAATTGCAAAATACAAACTTGATGTGCATAATAAATTATACTACCTATATCAAATTACACATGTACAGCTAAATTTTTCAGAAGGGTGACCTTCTATAATTTCTTATGCATTCTAGAGCTGTGTTAAAAATACATTTAACATTTGAAATTCAGATGGTTATAGTTATAAAGCTGCTGACTCATAATATCTGAAAATGTAATAGCAAGTAGGATCTTAACTTGATGCATGACTTACTGAACCTTTATCATTTCTATAAATTATTAAATTAACTCTGTGCTACTTAGATGTGTTTGTACAGAATTTCCCATAGATTTGAGCAATTAACATTACTTGTATTTAGCCTTTCATATCTTTGAATTCAACTATCATGTTTCATCAAAACATCATCAACTATCACTATGTTTGGTTTACAGTTTACTATAATCTGGACTATAATCCAGGATCCAGTTTAATGAGGCTCAGCTATCCCTAATATAAGGCCCAATTCCACAAAGCACAGCTGTATTACCCCAGCTCAGCTCAAAGTAAAAAATGACTGCTGAATTAATATGCACACATAAAAAAATCATATAAGCTAAAGACTTGCAAGAGTTTTTAGTAAGCAGAAATGAAGAACAAAAACTTTTGAGTTGGTACAAGTTTATAACTCAAATCAAGATAAAAACACAGACACGAAGAAGCATAAAACCTTTACAGAGAAAATAAAATGACTTGGAAGATAGTAGCTTCAAAACATCGAGAATTGCCACATTCCAACAAGCAACGCAGGCTGCCACGTTCCCATCTCACTGATGACTGCCTGGCCAGCAGTGACTCGCGGGTGAGTCACCCTCAGGTATGGTGAACACTGTGCTTAGCCTCTGGGAATATTAGTTCCAGCCGCTTGCTTATCATGTTAGACAATAAATAGCTCTTCTCTATACAACTGAAATCTTCTCTATTAGTTATGGCCACTACTTACTATTCCGTGATTTCTTCCTCCTAACTAACAAAATCAGACTGATAATTCTGAGTCCCAGATTGAACTCTGTCAACACCTGGTGCTTTGTTGCTCATGAGGGTTTTGGTCAATTTCTGGTTCTTCACAAACAAATCGCGTATGTAGAAAATACCTGTCTTCATCTTTAGTCATTTCACCATTTCACTCTCACTATGCTACTCCTTCAACCCTTCTGTAATTATATTCTTGGTAACTATTTTGGATTCTCAGTTTATTTACTCTTTCACACATTCATACCCCAGCCTCTCCTGTTTCTCAAGGACTCAGTCCCGCAGTCCATTATCACCCCAGTGTTTTATTCTCTTCTCAAAAAAACAGAAGCTGGATGTTAATTTTGAATTTTCCTGTTAAGCACTTCTCCCCCATTTGCCTTAGTCTGACTTCAGTGAAAGATTACTTTGCAATAACTGATTCTATTCCCAAGAAAATACACCGTTTAACAGGGACTCCAAAACATTTTGTTCTAGTACATTTCTACAAAGTATCCACAAGATAACATTTATGCTGTCTGAGACCTTGCAAAGGTCTTCCACCTTCAGGAAAAGCTCAACAATGTGCAAATGTAGAGGAACATGCCTGCTCTTGAGGGTTCCCCCCCAAAACCCTTCAGTTATACTTCCCATCTGCTTCATCTCCTCTATTAAGCCAGACAAATATAATTTTTTGTATTGTCTTTTATCTTCACAGTATTAATTAACCTTTGAATAACTGTGAATGTGAATTAGCTGCACTCCGCAGTGGTCCTCAATTTCTTCATGCAATCTTCAAACCATCTTTTGTTCTTACACTTCAAGTGAGTCTCATAGTCCCTCTCGGATTCTACCATATCTCTGCATGTTCTCCTACCAGCTATCAACATGCTCTGTAACCTTTTTACGGTTTTCTAAAACCTAAGACCTCTTCTTTTTTACCTGATACTCCTATCTGTATTTTTAATTCCTCACAGATATGTGTAACTGAGCTTTTTCAGTGGATTCGTTATTGTGACGTGGCTCCTTCTCACCCCCAGTCTCACCGGATGGATTTGAGGAAGCCGTATGATTTCCTGTGCTTCAGCACCGTTCCTACTGTACTGGGACAATTCCATATCCTTCAGGCCAGTTTGGAGGTTTGGGAGGCAGCTTGGCTCCTCAGCATCTGGCAGCCTGCAACTCCTGCCCAAAAGCTGAAGGTTTATCAGCCCAACCTCTTACTTTTTGCAGTAAAATGGATCTGAGCTACAATTCAACGTTCTCCAGCCTTCCACCAGATCTCTGTTTCTGTTAAGCAGCTGTTAGCTACCTGTATACACTGGACATCCTAATTAGACATGACATAGTTATGTCTGCCCATGTCTTTAAGTTTAGTTAACCTATTTAACGTGGTTCTAATATTATCTAAATATTAATATAATATAAATATTTATTCCATAAATAGGTATGATCATTTGCACGGTATTTTCTTGTGAACAATTCTCACAACTGTCCAACTGAGTATAATGCATGGCTCGATAACGTGTTGTAGTCATGTGCTGCAGCATATTCATTTCAGCAGCATCCCTGAAGGCACGAAGGGAACAGAGCACGAACAGAAGCACCTGCAGCTCTCCCTCTATTCTTTTCAGCTCTCCACAGGACAGCTTTTTACAGTTGTTCTGTCCCTGACTGGAGGACAGGAGGCTGCTCTCTAACAGCTAGAAAGGGGCCAGGAGCACAGGCTGCTCTTCGCTTGAGCTTGTTTTTCAGCAAAGCATAAATGCATAGCAAAACTTAACTTCTGTTCCCCCAGTCTCTGGTACTTGGGCTTCATTTGTGAGATGTTTCATTTACTAAAAAGATAGACAAAGTGCACTCTCTCATATGTGTGCCTGGTGATTCATCTTATTTGCTATTTATAAATCTGATATTAGTGCTATAAATAATTCTAAAACATTAACAAAAAAGGTACTCTGAAACAAAAATATAATGAGGGCAAACAACCAAGGAAGGGATAATTGGATTTTTCTCAGGCTATGCTAATCTGTAGACTATAAATGCTGTCTGGTTACACTTGAATACTGTTAATTTGCACGTAGCTGGGAGCACTGGCATGAACCGCTACCATATTACATCATGACACCTAACACTAAATGCTCTTTCGGACTTCCAGCATTTCATACTGGAATCAATTGACTTGGCATACTTAGACACATAAAACTACACTTCTTCTAGAACCATAAATCAGAGGAGATTACTTCTAACAGTTTAAAAAATCAAGTACGCAAGTATTTGATCAAATGTTTCTAGTAAGCAGATGCTAACTACAAGCCATATATGCAATAGCTGTTTATGCCTTGCTTGGCGAAAACAATCATTCAGATATTGGTATTCAGACAGTAAAGTGCTTGTCAAGATCAAAATGCTAATCATTGCTTGCTGAGAAATTCAGTTGTTCCCAGCTGTAGTGAAAGCAACATGTAGCTAGAAGCAGCTGCAGCATGTTATTAGTATCTAGTCTTAGCTGAAGCAGGATTCCTACACAAGGGGATTATGGAATGGCCACCAATGTGTCCCGGAAAATTTACAGCGCATGTGACTACAGTGTTTGTATTACACATTAAAATAAATAAATAAAAATAAATTGGTATCAGAGGGCTCATAACTCCTAAATTAGAACACAACCTTTTCCAGCAGTGAAACAAAATGGGGGTACCTCTGGGGTTCCCAATAATGCCTCTTCCTTTGAACAAAGCATTTGGTCATTGAATCCAGAGAAGTAATATATGTTATTCAATTACATTAACATGCCATATTAGTTAAGTTAGACATATATACATAAACTATTGTGACTATTTCTCCTATTAATACCATTTCCATAAAAAAATTAAAAAACACTTTCAAAATTGCTGACTTCTTTTACCTTGCTTGCATACTTTGAAAAAGAGCAAAATTTAAGGATTAAACGAATTAGACATATGACAAAAGGACAAGCCTGGATCACTCTCTCAGATCTAGCAGCCTGCAATCAGATTTATGTACAAGGATCCTTGTGTCAGCCCCACTGTTTTTAGTGGGGTTTCACACAAGCACTAGGATCTGTTTGTAGGGACTTGATTTCAGAATCACAGCCTAGATCATCAATGTGTACTACAAACACAAACAATTATGTACACTCTTTGAGCTACCATATGCACTGCAGCCAGAACTGTGGTTCTGTTTATTGTTATATAATTATAGATTGGCCTCTAATTATACTGCATCATTCTCTCCTAATCCTGGCAACTCATCAGAAACTAACTGCACACTACAAAAACATAATAAAAGTCTTTTAATTAAAAGAAAATAAGCCTTTATAAGGTATCACTTCGCAATGCACAATAAAATATTTAATCAAAAAGCCAGTCTTATCATACAGCTAGCTAGACGAGCCTAGGATATTACTTGCACCACCCTTAACTTCTCCCAGCTCAGCTTCTGGCTGTAAGAACTGCAGGGGTTATATTTGCTCACTCTCTAACCACAGAAAGGTCTGAAAGGACATCATAAACACAGCGTTCACAAAATACATTATCTTGTCTGAGAACCAATTTATAAAGACAGGCAGACAGTTTTGCAATACTGCAAGTGTTATGCAACTTTCCATAGTCTGTATTCCTTCCTAATTCCGAGAGCTTTTCACATTGCATTATAGCATACTGCAGTTATGACAAGTTCTTGCATACACGGAACTCATACTACCAATAGTTACAGTGGAAACCAAAATCTGAAAATATAAATGTTTCTACTCTTCCAAGATTAAAACACTGCTGACATCAGAATAATCCAATAGGAAGAGAAACAGGACTTCTGAGCCCAAAGTTCAACTTATTGCTCTACAGATCCCCTCAATGACTCTGACAGGTCACTCCACCTTTGTTTCTTACTAGCCTTTGTGAAATGAGGATAATCACAGCACTTTCAGATCTCTGGGTCAGTATTGCTGCGTAAGAGCCAAGGGATACAACATTGATTATCACTATTAATAGCAAAGAAACCGCATCAACCTCTGTCCAGCTTCTGGATTATGAATTAATGAATATGAAGGGAATTGTTAATATTCATTTGCCAACAATAAAGTCTTGTATTTTTAGTCAGCCATTACAATTACATAATTAGAGTAACCAGGAACACATCTGATGACTAGTACTACTGCCACAGTATTCTTGCATGCATTTTTTTCACTTTCTCACTTGAAATATTAAGTGCCATGGCTTTGTATATATAATCCATTTAATTTCCAGGAACACAGCATTCACCTACTTGGTTGTTTAATACCAAGGAGTGTTGTTTTAAATAGTAGAAAAGACTGATTTAAGTTGCCCTGTTAGGCTAGCTGACAATTTTATAACATGCTTATTAATTCCCGACAAAACAAATAGCTTCTTTGTGACTGCATTTTATTAAAAGATTCTAGAAGGATTGGTAATACATTTAGATGAATACTAATACCAGTTCCACCTTTCATGAAGACAATATATTAAAATAAACTCGTTTCTAAAGCAGTAATTGGATTGATAGAATTCTGGAATTAAAAGAATATACATCAAGTATACAAAAATAAATCAAAATCTTTTTTTTTTTTTTTTAAATTAAAAACAGAACAGTATCAAAAACCTAACTTGCCAAACTTTTACTTTGGAACTACAGCATTATTTGGTAGTTTGCCCACTACCTCCCCCTTTTCATGTGTTATAACCAGGAAGAAATTATAGAATAGGGATGCTGTAATATGGAGGTTGTTTTTATTTCTTTGACAAGGTGAAATTTAAGACAAATTTGTATACGAAAGTTTACAGATCAGGTTCTTAATGTCTTTAAAACTTAAACAGAATTTTATTGTCGTGAATTCCATACATTACAGCTATCTGCATAAGAGTGTTTTAATACTAAGTATTCCACAACTAATTTTTGAATAAAATAGTTTCCTATTGCAGAGGAGAATCTTATTCTTGCACTTCACACAGGAAATTTCACTAAATGAATTCACTATACAAACTCTAGCAATACATACTAAGTAGATGCTTTATATTTACTCCAGTGGGTTTCGCTGACCCTACTATTTCTTGAGCATTATATTTTTCAAGTGGATTCCACAATGAAACAACAAATCATACTGTCCTTAGTAAACTCCAAATATCAGCTATTACACCCATAAAATATATGTCTACTAAGTATAACTGAAATCAAGATCATTCTAATTTAACTTCTGATGAGAATATAAAGTATATTTTCAAAATCACTGTTATATTTGCTTGGGCACTGCCCTTAAAATTCAAAGATGAAAACTGATGTTGTTCTGGCAACAAGCAATTTTTTGAACGATCAGATCCTGAGCACTTTTCTCAGATGCTTGAAGAGGAATAAGAATTACTCTGTCTCATCTACTACAAAATTACTAACTTACTCTGTGAAGGTGAAATCATGCGTTTTTCATCTCCTATTTACATAAAGAGATTCGCCCATTTTTTCATTAACTTTATTTTAAGTTAGCAGCTATTTCGTTGTTTTAGAGCAGTGAAACACATGACAAAGCTAATACGCAATTCTAACAAACAGGTATTAAACTGAACTTAAATGTAACTTCTGACACTGCATGCTGTTTCAGGCTGTGCAAGCTGCCAAAGCTACATTAAGTTCAGGCAAAGTTTGACTTCAATACTGGGGATTTCCAAAACACCACTGCAAAGCAATAATACAGAGTTTGTCTATAGTCTTGATCCAGACTGAAAATCACCAATACTATTCACTTCAAGTGAACATCAGAGCCATAGGGTTGACGAGAACCTACCTTTAGTATCAGGGGTTGCCCTCTGTCCTAGAAGGCAATTAGAATATACAGCAAGGAATTTACTTCTAGGTAATGGTATGTGATTTGCTGCTATCATCTTGAAATTACAGACAAAATCCTTCCCTGTACCCTTGCCACTTCTGTCTAGGGCAGTTGAAGACAGCACTCAGGAGGGGAAAAATAACCCTTAAATGGCTGGCAAAAATGATTCTCTCCCTCAAAACCATTTTGCTGCTGAAACACCAGTAAAAAGTAGTTGTGGCTTTCTAAGCACTTTTTTTTTTTTTTCTTTTAAGTGTTATTTATATATGATTGACTCACATAATATGAATTCTCTTCCAAAACAATGCAAGGAGATAAGACTCCATCATGCACAGCTGCATAAGGATCAGAAGATAGAGATGAACCATGAGCAATCTTTTCTTTGGTAGTAGAAGAAAATTTTGGTCACATCTATTTGCCAGATTTAAACACCATGTTCTGAAAGTTTCAAGTGTACATAAAATATCTTTAAGTGTATGGAAAAAAATAAGCGCAAGGCTATCATCAGCCAGTGACCATAAAAGACTGAAATATAATATTTGCCTTTACAGCTCACTCACAGAAAAGTTCTTCCAAAAAGAAAGTTGTAGCTATAGGAAAACAAGGCAATGGTAGTAATTTTCAGAATTCAGAAATCTGCAACTTAAACAGATCTGTAATACAATATTCTTGCCTGCCGTTGTTGCAGGGTTAGAAATTCAAGGAAAACTAAACACCTTCCTGCAAGTATGAGATAAAGTGACACCAGATAAGCGAAATACCATATTCTGCAAATGTTCATAGGAAGATGTGTTTAAAAAGCAGATATTAAAGAAAATGAAAAAGGTATCTAGCTTCCAACAAAATAAACAGACAAGTACTCAAATATTCGTTAAATACGGTGGTAACTGTTTTGTTATACCAGAACTTTGCAAAAAAAGTCAAAGAAAAATAACCTGTAAAACATGTTTATTGAAAAACACTTATCAGAATGCAATTTTTTCATCCATGAATAGCTTTACTGCAATGAGAAGCAGAGTAGTCACTCAAGAACAGGCAGATTGTAATTAAGACAAAAAAAGTAGTGAAAACATGTGAAGTTAAAACAGCTGTATTAAGAACCATGATGAAACTGCTATAACGAAAGATCGAGTTGATAAGCCCAGAGTTCAGAAGGCCACATTCAGTTCTTCTGGCATGGCAAGAGCTTCCTCTGTAAATTTGCCAGAAATAACCTGGCACCAAACTGTTTAGGCTGTAGCTGCTCTAAGGATTTTTTGCTTTAACGTACGGACAGCTTTGTAATAGGATTTCAGACATGCCTCAGAATATAGCTTCAGGCAACAGCCAAGCCAATGATTACTTGAGGCCAAAAGATGCAAATTTATTCTCCATCACTACCTGCACTCCACCATCA
Source organism: Anseranas semipalmata (assembly GCA_013399115.1). Classification (NCBI taxonomy): domain Eukaryota; kingdom Metazoa; phylum Chordata; class Aves; order Anseriformes; family Anseranatidae; genus Anseranas; species Anseranas semipalmata. The sequence goes on from VXAA01000243.1 coordinate 4,114,108, forward strand.
CATCCTGTGCCTCAGAACCAATATTCACAGCATAACAGTTCACAAGGTACGGTAGCAAAACACTAATTATCTTGCTACAGTTTACTCCCTATCATCTCAAGTCTTTGATGTGGCTCACCACAAGGGCAGATGAGCACGGAGGGTGGCACAAAGGAAACACTAGAGATAGGCAGCCAGCATCTTTTAGACAGCAAACAGGGCACTAATCAAGTAGGCGGTATTGCAGTGCAATACCTGAATATACCTGACGCACATAGCTTCCACCGAAATAAACAGGATTCAGTGGGATCTCTGACCAGCAATCACATATGATGCCTACCTAAACTTGTTAGATAGCTAATTGCCATTAAGATTCTAGTGTTTATTATGCCTGTGCCCAATTCTGTTATTTGTAAAATAGAACAACAGTATGTCTGTGTGGTGCTCACTCTCACAGCAGGAAGCACAGAAGTATTTTGGGTAGGTTTAAATTAACTGAACATTAAAAAATGCAGTTCTGTTGTGCATTTGTGTGCACGCATATAACAGGTACTATAAACAAAGCCCGACTGATGAATACATTGCACATTTCTGAACTCTTAGCCTAACTTCCAGGCAGAACCTTCAAGATTTTCAAGAGCTCGAAACAAACAGCCTGAGGTACAGTCGAACTGATCCTTAGGAGGATAGACTCACTGTTCTTGTTCATCTTACTTACAAGGACCTAATCTAAAGCTACATCTGGAGCAGTGAGTTATCTCCTTTAAATGACATACCACTTTTTAGACCCAAAATATGAAAAGAAGCCATCATCCAAAGTGTCAATTGAAGATACTATTCTGACATTTTTCTGTATTGCAATCCAAGCTTGCTTGTTCTCAACACAGTCACAGTGCTGTGAAACCTGCTTGGATGTGACTCCAGTGGAACCTAGTTGGATGTATCTGTTAATGAGGCCCTGAAATATTCAGGAAATGCACTCTTCTGTAGCTCTCCTTTCCATTTCCATCGCAGCATCACGTACCCTGCATTCACCATTAAGCCCTCTTCATCAGAAATTGTATCATACACAATTAAGCCAGAGGTTTAGATTCATTATAATTTCAAGTGTATTCACATGCCCATCGGATGGCTGATACTTTGTAAAAGTTCTGTATTTGCAGTTCCTCAACTTCTCTTAAAAAAAAAAAAAAAAGAGAGAGAGCAACTCTGCAAGAGGTCGACCAAAAGTGGGTGACTATATGACTATATGCAAGCTAATAATGTACTTTCTGATTCTTCATCAGAGTCCAAAGGCTCCTGCATCTAAAAAACTATTGAAAATGGTTTGATTTTTTAACATTCTTACTACTCCATAAGAGGAAATTCCCAAAGCAAATAAAGATCAGAGTAACAAAGTTACATTCCACTTAAGCATCCAACCAGCTACCCTAAAAATGAGAACAAGTTAACATGAGGTGCTGGTCTTCCCTTGTGTGCTATTAGGCAGCCACGAAGAACCTACACAGATTTAATGCAACATCAACAAAAATGAAAACAAACAAACAAAAAAATGGAACACCACAGCAAAGGGAATGAAGGAAAATGGGTTCCTATTGCAGAACAATGATTTGAACTGATTATCGATAAACATAGGTACATACTACAGTTCAATATGAATTGCATTTTTATGCATTTACAAACACATACATTTAGAGATAAGACAAACAGGAATACCACCTGAAATTCAAAAAGATTTTCCAGAATTACTTTTCTCTTGCCTTAGCACTAGAGATTAACTTATCTATAAATGTTCTTATAAACATCATGCTTTAAACTAGCAAATTGCAATTAGCTTTATGCACACAAACATTCCCATGAAAGTAGAAAGTCATATTTCGTGCACTGTGCCTCAGTTTCCCAAGTCTGTATTTTCCTTTTTTTTTTTTTTTTAACTTTTTTTTTCCCCCTGATTTTTGCTATAACTTCTTCAGTTTGCTCCCATGTGATACATGGAAAAAGTATTTTTAATATGGAGATACATTCACAGGTTTATTGTGTATGTGCATGCATATACACAAACGTGGGAAAAGCGATCACTGATTTACTCAAGAGAAGAGGGTTTTTGGTTTTCCAACTGGCGCTGAAGAGAGAAGCATAGGGAGAAAAAAAAAAGAAAGAAAAAAATCCACTGGCAGACAATCTGGTAGATCTATGCCAAACATGGGTTTGAGCAGGATGAACTCCATGTGCTTCTCACCTTCTGACAATATTTATACATAATTTTTTCAGAAGAATTATTTTTGCCCTTGCCACTCCATGTAAAATTCACATTTGTTCATGTGTTTGAACATACCAGTGCAATCAAGAAAGTGTTTGAAAAATTCTGAATAGGATTGCTATTCTGCATTGATACTTCTTCATATTAGACTGTGCCAATGTTATGGAACACTGAATATATTTACTGTGACAAGTGATCTAGTCACAAAGCTAAATCTCCAGGGAATGATGATTTTGCCCATCTGTCCGGGACTAGAAACTAGACTGTATGCTTGTGCATGTATTTCACTTTCCATGTGTTAGTCTGAGCATGCTAAAGCTGAATATCTATCACATGCCACAGAGAAAAAAACCTGCATGCTGTCCAGAGAATCGCAAAGTTATAGATAAGGAAAACATATGTAATGTAGCTGCAATCATGACACACAACTCTTTCATATAATGTATAGTTGTTCAGCACACTGTAAGTGAAGAGATTCAACAAGGACACTAATACATTTCAGTGTAAATGTAATTTTTTTTACTGTTCTGAAAATAAAAAACAGAAGTAGCTTTTTATTACAATTAATATTTACAGACGTGTAATAGATTTCCTTTAGAACTCAGCTCAGTCCATACTTCTCAAAAACAGTTCTGTTTACAAATCTGTATTTTCAGTTAGGGAATCTGAGGTAATGTCAATCTTTTTTCTACCCAGCCTGTTTAACTGATGAGCATCTAACAAGTCAAAAAAAAAAAAAAAATCAATTTTTACTTTAAGTGACACCAGTTGGGAAACCACCAGGAAGCTAGAACTGTTCTCCCACAGCCTGTCTGAACCCCATTTTTAAATAAATGATTAAAATATATAAGATACTACAAGCTAGGTTAAAACTTGACAAGATAATTTGCAGGGCAGGAGAACATTCTTTAGATAAGAAATAAAAAAGATTCACAGCAAGCTACAGAAACTCTGTTTTATGCTCTGCACTTAACTCACATAACCTTAGAATCACACAGATACATTAATATTCAAATAACGGGGCAGGCAAAATACCTGAGGCCTTAAACATTCTGCAGTGTTTGAGGCCTCACCAGGGACATATACCCTTGGTACCAGGGTTATGAACATACTGCTAATAGAACAAAACAGGATTATCTTGCTCATTCTCTTCCCATCAGACACATACACACACAGGCATACGTGTAATCCAGGCAAAATTGTCTAGCTCCAGTATCAGCTAATTTAGCTCTCCCTAAATCTCAAACGTTACTTAGTATCAAAGCAACCAATAGATTCATCTAATACTGTTGTGTTCGTCTCTGTACTCCTAAAATAAGTTTTCATATTCCTAAACTAGAAGAAAAATACGAGTGTTATTTCCCCAAATTCAGGCCCATTAGTATTTTATTGTAAAGATAAATACTGAATCCTCTAACAGTCCAAATGTGCTTCAAGCAATTCAATTCTGAAGAAGGTCTTAATAATATATGTAGTAGCATTTTACCTTTCGTAGCAATAATATTGATCTCACACCATTAAGGTTTGCAGCATTTTTAAAACCCATTACCTTCCTGCATATTAGCTCTCACCAGCAGAAAGGACGTCGCTCTCACTGTTAACTTCTGGCAGACATCAACACAAAAAAGTAACTCTACCTGCTACAGTGTCTGCCAGGCTGCCTGATAATGTCAATCTCTAAAGAAAATCACTTCTTACATAAAACAAGATGATTACAAATTCAAATTCAAAAAATGTATGAGAAAGTATTTTAAGGCTCATTAATATTTTGAATACAGAAATTCATTTACTAACATACAGTTCATGAATATCAGTAGATACACCGGTCCACTACTTCTAGTACTTTATAAAGGAACTCTGGCTGAATGACACCAGAATGCATTTACAACATTGAGAGAGGCTCGACGTGTACAGCAGGTCATCGCAGGCACTCCTGAATCATAAAAGAAAGACCTGTCAAGTTTCAGATAAGGCTGGCACTTGATGATGATAAATTATTTACTACGTGCTCTTGTTGAACCGTCAGGGAAATCCTTTCTTCTTCCTTCACCATCCATTCAACTCAAGACAATGCTACCTGCTTATTCTAAAACAACATCTAGCAAAAGAAAGTACATTTTCAGAACAGCAAACAATAATAGATGTCAATATGAGGATACCAGCTAGGGACAATCCTGTGGTACTACTGAAAGTGCTGGTATTTTCACCAGTAATGTCAAGATTGTTCAGAACAATATATATTCTGAAAGGTTATAATTAGGTAAGCAAAAGGAATGGGTCAGTGTAAAAGTACTGAGAATGCACATGTATTAAAAAAAAAAAAAAATTAGCAGCATAGCTGCATCTCTTGTATACATGTTTTCCCTCTGAATTCCTAGGATGGAATTTAGCCCTGCCTACCCGTTCTTCAAGAACTCTCTTGTCCTACCCTTCATGCTTGCTACTGAAGTCTGGGCTGTGCATGCATTTACCTGAATATTTCGACCCCCTAAGAAGTTCAGCTCCACTCGTACCAGTTTGTTTGGACTGATGCCCAAATAATTCAACTGTGAATAACAGATTTTGTGAACCTAGAAACTCTTCTTGCAGTACATATGGACTCCAGAGGATTTTGTACACACCCAGTGCAAGCCCCTGATCAAATATATTAACAGAATATGTATATATATATGTATGTATGTATATGTATATATAAATATATAAATGTATACATATATGTTATAATATATATATATAATATGTATAATACATAAATGTGTGTATATATATATATAATTATAAAGTTATACAGGATTTACCCAGATACAGAAGATGATTTTGAAAGTGAATTACTGATTTATTATTCTTCAAAGGCAAAAAAGAATTCTAAATATGCTACAAATTTCCCTCACCATATTAAAACTAACAGTCCAGTTCAACATCATACCTCAGAATTGCAGCAGTAAACTTTTAAGCTACTCTGGGATACTATATACACTCTAATCCAGTAAAAACAAGCTACTGAAATATATTGAAAGTAAATAGGAATATAACATATAGTATCCATTAGTGCATTAATACTACATGAACCCATTACATTGTTTCCACCTAATAATATCATTAGTGATAATAGGGTGCTGGAAAAATCAATAATTTCTAAATGTCAAGAGAAAAAAAGCAATATCCACAATCTTTCAATAATCAAATTTTAAAATAGATGAGTGATTCCATACATTCTGCTCATAGATTTCTAGGCACTGCATTCAGATCAGACCAGACAGGCATACAGTTTTACCTACCAACTTCCCAAGTGAAAGAAACTTAACAAAAAATGAGATAAAATAAAACAAACAAAAAGAAAAACAGAAAGAAAAAACTGGAGACAACTTCACCTGGGGCAAATTTATTATTCCACTGAAGTCACTGAACTTAGGGAGACGTACACCAATGTAAGGCACACAAAAACAATGTCTCCACAAATCTTACATAAATGTCACACAACGTATAACTAACTAAACCAATTATTAAGTCACTTCTATTGTGCACCTAGCTGACTAAGCTGGATCACACCAATGGTGTTTATTAGTTGTCTTCTGTTGTAAAGAAAAAAAAAGCCTCAGAGACAAACTCTGGGCTTTAACCCTGGCATTAAAGCATTCATAGTAAAACCATCGCTAACTTCGGTCAAACACAGCTTTCAGTTCCAAATTTAATCTACAAACCTAGGAAAGGGACGGGGTCAAGTGGAAAAAGCTGAAAGATCAGATGCGTAATTTGAGTCAACATAAACCAACCTTCAACTAATTTTATAATTTGCTTCAAAACTTCACTGATGTTTTGCTAGTCAGTGTTAATTTATATTTGGAAAATGTGGGTTAATATTCATTTAAAATTAATTCACTTTAAATTAATGGTCTACTCCTACTATTCTCTCCTCCCACCCCACCCCACCCACTATTATCCTTCTTCCTCTTCCTTCCCGCGCAGGCACGTGTTGCGTGATACAGTAGAACAATACAATGAATCCACTCTTAAAAACCTCATCACTACTGGAAAACTTGAGACTCTGCTATGGTGATATCACCCTTTAAAACTGTACAAATTTGAGGCTGGCTGTGAACAACAACACAGATGGAATGCCTTTATAGCAAATTTAATCTCAGTCTGTAACAGGCCAAGTGTCCTCTTTCAAGAACAGAACAGGGAGCTGAAAATGCCTGGGAGTCACAATCTGCCCATGCTTTCTTGCAATCTAAGGCCCAGAAGGATCGTATCAGCAACTCAGGCTACACAATTTTGTTTGCTGAATCAAACTTCAAACATCATAAACTGTGCTGATCAACTCCACATTCCCAGAAAGCTTTCTTGTTTGGAATGCTAGAATTCACAATATGGGCACTTTGCACCCTAACATCCACTAATGTTTGGCAGCACCATGTAACACAGTAACAATTTATCCTAACTAGACAGTTCTAGAAAACAAAAAGTGTCCTGATACTATACTAATAACCCCCTGCCTTACTCTGTCCTGCTGAAGGTAAAGCATATGACTCCTGGGAAAGCTTTTCCAGTCTAATGGATCAATCCATACTGCAGTATGTGTCCAAAGGATACAAGTTATTAAAAGAAATAATAATAATAATAATAATAAGTAATAATAATAAAAAAAACACAGAAGGACCTATTTTTGAAATTCAGTCATACATGAGTTCCTTATTAAAATAACAGAAAACATTTTGATACAAGAAGCTCTTAGTTTTCATCCATTGTCTGCACAGGAAAAAATACGTGTTATTTCTTGTGCTCCCTCTATACCGAGGGATAATCCTCAGAGATAAAGAATATTTTTGACAAGATCAGGAGTTACAGGAGCTCAGACCTTACAGAGAACGTGAACCAAAGTCTTCTAAATGTTGATAAATGCTTCTGTAGGCTTCAATGACTGTTGCATCATGTCAGCCCATAATTAATATCACCTTCAATGAAAAAGACTTATGTTACCAGACATGCTTAAGTATAAAAATAAAAGCTCACTTGCATTAAAAGGGATTACTTGCTTTCACTTCCTCAGAGGTCAAAAGAAATTTTCAGCTCTAACAACAAGGTATTCTGATTATCTATTTCATTAAATGTATAGTTATTTTTTTTTTTTTTGGTACAGTTTTTTGTTGTTGTTTTAAAATAATTAACATACCTAAAGTTTGATATGATTTTCAGCATCTAATTTTCATGGTAAGATGTTTGTGTTTTGAATTTCTGATTTGGTTCTGTGTAAGAGGCAGACTTTGATAAGTTTTTAATTAAACTGATAATATCACTTTAAAAGCCAAAACACCTAGAGTACAAAGGACACAAGTAATAACAGACTTTATAAGGCTTAGCAGCTTTATAAAGCTTGCTGGCTTGCTTTGTGAAAGAAACTGCTTTTGTGAAAATGTGTACTCTCTATCTGATTGCTTCTAAAGAACATTTAAAGAAGGTAAGTCACCTCTGGCTTTAAGAAGTATTGTGTATTAGGGTTCCAACCACACACTTCTGTTCTGTATTTCAGAAAGGGAGGGCTGTAAACCTTTCCTATTGAATTAAATAGCTTTGCATTTCATGTTCTCTCCCTCCTCTCAGAAATTGAGCTTTGTCTGTGTGTTAGATTCCATGCTATAAAATGTCATTTCTACTTAATTACATTGTACTTGCAGTTTAACTAGCACAATTATTTAGAAAATATTGCTAACATCGTAAGAGAGGGCTGTCTTTTAAACAGGTGGGTTCCAGTCTGGCTCAAACATTGAAATGAGGCAGTACATCACCATCTATACAACGTTTTACATGCGACTAAGGAAAGAAGCAAGCAAGCAGTTTTCAAAGACACAAAGAGCCTGTCACTAGGAATAAGGTATCTCCAATGGAAGCTGGACATTCTGAGCTTTTAAATACATCTGACTTTTGAAAATTTCTGGCAAAACGGCCACATAGATACACAAGTTAAAATAGTACAAAAGGATACTTGCCATATACTTGTCTGGCAAGTCTACCTACATGAAGCTTTACTAAGTTGAACAGTGGAACTGTTTCCTACATGGGAACAGATACCAACCTAAATTAGTAAAATCCCAGAATCAAGGCTTCAACTGCCAGAATAAGTTTTTTTGAGAATTCCATCAAATTCTCTTCACTGAAAAACAAACAGAAAACCATGGCACAGACAAGCAGATCCATCCAAAGCCACACTGCTGGACATTTTGCCAAAGTCCCCACACCTTTACCTGGTAGACAGAAAATCCCATTCTTCTCAGATATGCTGGAAGTTAGGCTACTACTTAAACTGACGAGATGCTTCTGAAGCCAAACAGTAGACAGCAGTAGCAGCAAACACAGGATTTAGGTCAACAGAAGGCTGTTTGAATTGAAGTCAGGTAGCTGTTCTTTAATATGGTCTCAGAAATCTGCATGGCATATTCTTAGCACAGAAAGTCCACTGATATCAACATCAATCCAAGAAGGGAAGAAGTGCAAAATTTTTTGAGCCACAGCACAGAAAATAGAAACACTGCAACTCTGTCCTTGCTTGAATGAAATATTCAAGGAAGTCTTCTCAGTGTTCTCTTAAACCATTAAACACTTGTGAAGCATGAGTTTGACCTCAGTACTGTACATTCAACACAATGAGAATCTGACACACGTGGAAGGGCAAGACCATACTGTTGGTTACGTCACTAGAAAGCAAATCACTTTTGTTTTTATATTTTCCTTTGGATCCCTATGTTTGTGACAGATTTCCACTACCCTTGCATTTCAGAGGATGCACTCTATGGCTAAACAACTGAGTGATTGATTTTATAAGTAATTGTAAAGAAAAAAGTAGTTTATTTTCAAGTACTGTCATTTCTGAAGGAGCACTAATTGGTAGATTAGGCAAACAAATTATAAGCAAGACCTGCTTCTAAAGGCACTTCATCAAATACACGTATATTTTCAAAAAATATATATTTCTAAAACATAAACATATTCTTTCTGACCTTCTGAACAGGAAAACTAGTCTGATACTTGATCAGTAACAAAAATTCAAGATGAATTCCGGATGTTAAACAATTTTACAGAAGCTGATTCAATGCATATTATTTTAGCATTGGTGATGCTACTTTTCCTCCTGAGAATATGTATACATGACTATTAACTGGAAGAATCTGAAAAATGCTCAATGCACATTTTTTCTTGCTCCACACCAAAAAAATAAATAAAACTTTTTTGCTTCTTTTGATGAAAAAATGCAGCCCAGAAGAACCTCTTGAGTCAAGTCCCTTGCTGTGTATTTGAGTATCAAGCTTACCACAGAACAGAGATCTTATTTAACTTCATCCTGGATATGAAAAATTTTCTATAAAGCCAAGGCAAATTCAGCAATAGTTCTCCACTTGCATTTAGCTTTGAAACCTGTTATTTCTATTTCAGACTTGAAGAAGGGCTTATGTGCTTTAAAACTCATCTAGCATTTCCAACTCTAACACCTGGTGCAATAAAAGTTATTACAAGCCTTGGTCTTGTCTGTTTCTTTAGACCACCATGCCAATAGCAAAGTTCCATCCTATAAACCTATACAGGCCTTCAAAAATTATTTTAATATGTTCATTCACTGAAAGAACTGACTTTAAATTTCACTCATCAGATCACTACCAGGAAGTGGAATGTAAATTGCATTGTACTCTTCTTTATCCAGTACAAAGATGGGGAAATTTCCTCTCTAGTATTGTTGAAATTTGTAATAACTTGGCTATCTTTCCCCTGCTCCGAAATGAATAGCAGAGGAAATAATAACTTGATGTGTATTTTACCATAGCTTTTTTTTATGCTTTGTTTCCCTCAACTTTATTTAAAGGGATTCAGTCTGCAATCATCAGCTCTATTCTCTTATCAGACTAGTGATAACATCTAATATCAGTAATTGCTAAGCACTGAGATAATTTACTTTTGTATTTTATGTTATCAGATTTTAAAGTTGAGTGACAACAGGATGGGTAGGACTTTTATTTATTGATCACTGAATATATATGTATATTTACAGTAATATATATATATTCTTTTAAAAAGTGTGAGTTAGCCACAAATAAGATGCCTCCCTTATTCTTACACAGATTAGCATCTGTACTATGGATGTAAGCAGGCATACCTTTTTTATTCCCAAGATAGCATCTTTAGAAACTGGTAGTCTTCAGCACTTCTTTTAATGAAAAAAAGATAAAAGAAGAGTTCCAAATCTTTATTTCCAAGTTCTGACTAACTAGATGCTATTGTAATAATTATGTTCCATTACACACAGCACTAAAACATTTGGACAGAATGTCCTGGATTAAGTATATTTGGGCATTACTTTATAATATCCTGTTCATACATGAAACAAATATGAAACAATTGTTTCTCACACTGCTTGCTTGGAGAGGTCCCTATTTGATTTAATTTTTTCATACAGTAGCACTGTATCTAACACTAAGAAACCAAGGCTTGAATTCTCAAAGATGAACTAACCACTACAGCAGCTTCCACCCCGGAGAAAAAAAAAACGAACAACCAAACCAAACCAAAAAAGCAAAACAACAACAACAAAAAAAACCATAAAAGGATTATATTTCAGCAAATGACAGAACTTTTGAAACTGGCAAAACTCTGGCAAGTTTTTATCTGCACTCATCTTTCCTTTTTCATAAAAAAGTTCTATGACGAGAAAGTCACAAAGAGGCTACAGAAGGCAACCCTCCAAACAAACACTGAAAACCAAGCATGCTTCAAAAGACTGGCGTGGTAATTTAGCTGTTGGACTCCCATTAACTTAGTGCAAGCATACAAGAAAAATTCTGCATGCTGCTTTCAAAATGTAAGAGTAGGTGTACCCGTATTTACAACAGGGCTATGAATGTTTTAGATGTCAAGGTTTTTGTTTTTTTTTTCCCCCTCCATTCTTTTATGTGTTCTTGGAGCCTAAGGAAATAATTGAAATGGTATTGAAAAAAATGCTACAAATGTATTCAGAATTCAAGCTCTTTCTCTGCTACATATAATAAATACTGTGGAAGCTTTAAGTTGCTCTTGTTTTACATTTTTTTTCCTGTTTTCGGTAACAAGCCGGATCCAAATCACAGAGGATGACTGAATGGAGATTCTTAAAGGACTGTTGCTATGAGATACCCAGACAAACTCTCTCAGCACTGGAGGTGTGGATTATTTGGATAAACACAAAGAACGGATGTTATAATTTGAAGTTTCAAATACATAAAAAAGGCAAGGTGTCTGACTACATTGTCTGTCAGCGTTCTACAGCGCAGCACAAGGATATGATGGTCCTCAAATTTAAAACATTTTAAAGTAAAAATGGAACCCTATATCCAAGATGATAATTACGATATTATCAAAAGTACTACTTTCTCCTTTCATTTTCCACCATCAAGTACTCAGTTTACGTTTTCTACTCTCCCAAGATGCTTGCTAGAGTTGAGGTTTTCATACAGTTTTCAAAAATGAGCAGGTTTTCTTACATTCTAGTGCTTGTTTAAAAATTCGTAAAGAAGCAGAGCAAGGAAATCTTCAAGGTATGACAGTCGAGATTTTTTTTTATAGTAATCATTTTATTTATTTAATCTTAGAAAGCATTGACAATCAATTTTTTGCCCTTCAAGAAAAAGACAGCTGCCTTAGCAAATTACAAACTAATCAACAAATATGTTTTAACGATCTATTTATTTTAAAACAAAAGTTTTTTGAATCTGTACTCATATTAATATAGGTCCTACAGAATATAAAAACCACTAAATGCATGCTGAGTTTCTGTTGTTTACAAGTGTGGATCTGAAAACACCATGTATTTAAGATTTCTGTCCTCATTTACAAACGTAACTATCAGCCCTAAATTAAAAATCCTATTGCAAACAATTTATCTGCATTTTACATAGGCACCAAAACTTCAGAAACACTTCTACAATATTTGTTATATATCACTTTAAATATTGCTGTGCATCCATACAAAAATTCACCCAGACACATTCAAATATCACAGTTTAACCCATAAAATAAACTCTTCTACATTAAAACATTTGAATTTTGGTAAAGACACCTACTTTTCCAAAGCTTCGTATACTACTGAGACTTTCCTCTAAGGGACCGATGTTAACGAAGCCATGAAGACTGCAAGGAAGAAGTATGCAAATACATTTTATAAATTCACATGGGTTTTTGTTTGTTTTCTATTTCAGGAAGGTTTTCTTTCACAGGAATATTGCTAAATATCTAAAACTGAGAAGAGTCTGCTTTTCTGTAACTTTACACATTACCTAAAGCTGGAGATCACGAATTGATCAGAGGAAGAAAGGTAACGTGATAGTTAGCCACAAACCAATTTCAAATACAGAAATGTGGTAAATGCTTTTGTTCTGCAGAGATAGAATAGAATAGAGTAGTTGGAACGGAGCTACAAGGACCATTGAGTCCAACTGCCCGCCCACTTCAAGGCTAACCAAAAGTTTCAGCATGTTACTGAGGGCATTATCCAAATGCCTCTTGAACACTGGCAGCCATGGGGCATCAGTGTTTGACCACTCTCATGGTGAAGAAATTTTTCTAATGTCCAGCCTGAACCTCCCCGGTGCAGCTTTGTGCCATTCCCATGCATCCTGCCATCGGTTCCCAGGGAGCAGAGACCAGCACCTCCCTCTCCGCTTCCCCTCAGGAAGTTGCAGAGAGCAATGAGGTCGCCTCTTGGCCTCCTCTTCTCCAGGCTGGACATCCCAAGTGTCCTCAGCCTCTCCCCACAGGACATGCCTTCCAGCCCTTTCACCAGCTTTCCTGCCCTCCTCTGGATGCATTCGAGTACCTTGACATTCTTTTAATATTGGGGAGCTCAGAACTGCACACAATACTCAAAGTGAGGCCACACCAATGCTAAATATAATGGGAGAATCACCTCTTTTGACTGGCTGGCTATGCTGGGTAGATGAGCTACATGAGCCTGCTACACAGAGTTTGGAATTCTCAAAACATCATCTGATGTGGATGCACACCAAACAGGGACAGAGGATGCATACAAGAGGTCCTCCCTCCAGGACTTCTCATGGGAGAAAGATAAGCCCTTCTTCAAGTCACTTCTGACATCCCCATCATGCCAATAATCCATACCTATTAATAAGATACCAAAAACAGTGTAATAAGAACTGTATGTTGTTTGGATGGAATTTCTTGCCCTATGAATATATATTTTTCACATTATTACAAGTATTTTTGTCCAGGCTACCTTTTTTTAACTTTCAGAATTACTGTAGTATTCACTGGATCTTTGACTTTGCCAAACTAGAGTTAAAGCAGCAGCAGCATTATTACTGTATGACATTTCCACCTGTTTAACAAACATGGTGTTGCCACTTGGCGACAAAAATTAGTGTCTGCCTGTCTAAAAACTATTTATAAGGCTGTAGGGCTTTCTTCATCTTTCAGTGTAGAAAATATATAGTTAATCAGAGTGAGAACATCATATTTAGGGGAAGATATTTTAGCCCAGACTTATACAGAAAGGAGACTTAAAAAAATGTAAGAAAAACCACTTCCTTCCTTCCTTCACTCCTCCTCCCAATCACATGTAAGAAAAAACACTTCCTTCCTTCCTTCACTCCTCCTCCCAATCACTTCTTACCTATGGGCCTTTTTTTTTTTTTTTTTTTGAGATAGCAATCCCAAATAAATGACAGTTCAAGTTTCACAGAAAACAGGATAGGTTGACAGATATAAACCTTCCCAGAGGGACAAAAGTGTACAAGAAAATCTACCTAAGACATCCTGCAACAAAAGCTTCAGTAGGAAGGTGCTCATAGTTAACTATTTGGCAATTCTGCAAGACAAACCTCCAGAACTCCTCTGGTTTTACTGTTCATTGAATTGTTTGCAAGTATTCTTACCTTCATTACAAGAATGCAGTAATCTAAGTGCTAAGCAAAGAATTAAAAGAGATTTGTAGATATGTTTTGCTATGTAGCTTGACTTAGGGTTATAAAAATATGTATTTTGGGTTAAGTATGGCCTGGAAAAAGGACTGATGTTTATACTGATAACACTCCAGAAGTAAGTTTTTGAAGCTCAGGATTTAAATTGCAGTAAAACTTTCTCTTTTTATTATCCTTCTCCGAAAATTAAATACACTTTAACACTTTAGAAGCTTTGGTAACAACCAGTTAATGGAAATGCCTAAGGTTAGATCAACTGACTTCGTCATTGAAGCTCCAGAGCCTACCTACAAACTATTGTCTCTTCACTGCTAGCCTTAGGGAGACACTAAGCAGGCACGCATTTGTCCAAAGATCATGCAGTCTGTCTACGCACAATTGGGACTGTAAGCGACTCCTCATTCCACCTTATCTCCTGTGCCATTCATCAGTTCACCAAAAAAACCTAGATGTGGCAATTAAATTGCCCAGCGACCACTTCATTTGATTATGCAAATGCAGTGACTTTGGTTAGGACTTTTTATGACAATTTCATTTTGCAAACACAAACCTTATACAGATGGTAGACACTGAATGCATCAATCACTTCTCATATATCAGACCTGAAGGATGGTTGTGCTTGAAAAAAGATCTGAATGAAAGTAACGGTGGAAAAAACAAACCTCAAAGTTGAACAGAAAAGTTCCTCCATCCCACCCCCCCAAAAATCCAGTGATTCCTTTGCAGAAAGCTCTCTAATCATTATGCTGAAATTTAATCATCTGTAAGAACAGACTTGTCAGAAATCTATTGAATAAAGTTGAAAGCAAGAACCTGCCTCCATAATCCAAGCTGCATTAGGTCTGTGCTGAGTCCCAAAGGGGGTAATTAGGTTTGGAAGTCTAATCAACCACTGTAATAGAACAGCCTTTGTTCTCACTAAGCAGCCCTTGTTTCAGTTCATCATCTGAGAAATGGGAATATCTGATGTCAATAATCAATTGACCTAAAGAAAACATTTTGCACTTCAGGAACTTCAGAATTTTTGAAAACAAATAGCTCTCCTGTCCTCCCCCTGCACCAAATACAGATATTTGTGAAGAATATTTAAGATTGGCTCTTTGAATCCTAGTGATTTGAGTGCATCACATAACCAGTTACAAAAGTATGGATCACACAGCCTCTGCTTATGTAATGTGTAAACACAATGTAATATGACTAAATCTACTCTAAAATTTTGAAATGCATGTAAATTCTAGTCTACAGTTCTGAGGCGTCAAAAATTGAACAAGCATATAAATGTTCATGCCACCACCCTTGATACCTCAGTCTGACGAGGCTTAGTTAGAATGCCAATTAATAACATGAAAACAGTTTAATTAAACGCAGTATTTCTTTCTTGGTGCAGACTCCCCTACTTCTGTAACAGAGTATCTGCTGAACAGAAACATCAGCCTATGCAGTAAGACATTTGTAGCAAGCTTGATCCAAATGACCTTCCACACAAGTTATCTGTACAGGAGCATTAAACCTAACATGTCCCATGCACTTCACTTTGCAACACGTGCACAACAGGTCTGGCAAATTCAGAAAGCAGAGAGTGCTTGTGCTCCAAGGGGAGTCTAAAGATGTGAAGTGGACTCCTGAATGTCTATCAGTTTAGCCAGAAATCCTGCTCACGCTACATTAATAACTGAAGTCTCTAGATACTCCTTGAAGAACAGATCTGAAAGGAAAATATCAGCTGCCTGTGAAATTCTTTCACAGTATCAATGGGAACAAGAATTTAAAAAATACAGCATAATGTGGGCATTTTTTTCATCTTTAAATTACTTAAGTCTTTACAGTCATGAGTGCTGTTCCCTAAATGAATCAAACTCTATTCTAACGAATCAGACCCCCCCCCCCAAAAAAAAAAACACAACCTGAGCTGCAAGTAACTGTTGCTCAAAGGCATTTTATTTAAAAGGTTTCTCTATTCTTTAAGCAGGATCTTCACTGCTGTAAGAAAAATACCATATATTGATTTTATGGGAATTGTTTGAAAGCAATGCATTCTTTAAAGTACAATTTTCCACACCTTTCTATAAATAAGAATACGTATATCCACCTAAATAGTTTCTTTCTCTCATGAACTGAAAATTTAAACTCAAATAAGAGGAACATTTGGAATTCATTAGCTCCTAAATTTCTGCACTTCCGCTACACCAGTGGATATTGTTTTAAATACTAAAAAGAAGGGATCCCACACACAATGTGCAGAAGACACACTCAATAAAGAGCAGGAAAGCAATGACCTGAAGTTCTAAGAGTTTTTTTCGCTTTTGAATTCTTAATAGTACCTTTTCTCACAACACATCCATTTCATCACAGCTACTATTCGTCAGTGGTACACATGATATATCACACTACCAAGAGTCACTAATAGATATTTTTAAGAAGCTCAAGTTTCACATCCTAAAAGAAACTTTTTCAGGTGGTATTGTGGCAACAGAATATATAATATAACTTCTAATATAATAGAAGTTATTATAGAAAATACAGAAATACAGAAAAATTCCTATTTTAAATTTAAGACACCACAGAATTAGTTTTTGTTGTTGTTGTTCGTTTGTTTAATTCACAGCACAATAGAAATCAGCACCCTCCCTACTGATAACAGAACACATCACTGAGACAGATCTGTCTCCACACTGGAAGTCTCTGCATTCTAGAGCTTCTTTCCTGAATAGCATTATCTTTAATCAAAACTGCATTTCTTGTAACATGGGGTGTAATTCACAAAACAGCAAACCAGACCTTAATCTAAAAGCATCAAAATAGTTAAATGAATTCAGAAAGAGAATCAAGTTGACTTATAAAGAGATCACCTGCAAATGCTAAATCTGATGCTGAAAACAGCATAATTTAGGCAACTGGCTCTGGTGTTTTTTTTTATCACATCATCTTTCTCAATTTGATGCAATTCTTATTCCATCACCTTGCTTCATTTTCATAGCAAATTCAGAAAAACTTTCTATCTTAATAAGCAGAAGACATTTTCATTGGGTAGTAAACTGAGAAAGACATTTTAGTGCCTTTTACTAGCGATTATAGAAGCCATTACCTTCTTTTTCACTAAGATGTCTTTTTCCTGCTTACGCTATTTTAGACTGTTAATACCACTGAAAGTTGATTGTGGCAAATAACTGCTACTATGCAGTATAAAACCAAACCTAAAGTAATCCACAAAAAACGTTCAGAAATTCCCCACTGCTTCTGAACTACTTGACATACCCTGTAACCCCTCATTATTCCTCAGTCTAAGCACTAATTATGTACCCAGTAAATCTTACCCTACTCTCAGCTACCTCTAACCCACAGGTCTGACAGCACTGTCCAGTTCTTCAGTGAATGTGCACAGCTGGATGACTTTATGTGCTGGAGTACTTGCTTTATAACTTCGTTCCCCTAAAGTGGAAGATTGCACACACAGACCAGAATGAGTCACAACAGGTCCACAAACTAGATGAGACCAAAACAAACCAGTGAGCACTACACAACACAGCACACCTTTAGATAGAATACTACTGGACTGATGTACAGTCTCGAGAATACACACAAAAAACCTAATTGAAACGATATGTAAATTGTGCAGTTACTAAATCAGATTCTCTTGCTATAATAAATCACCCCATCAGTGTCCTTCCATTTTTCCAAACCATGTCAGAGTTACTAAGCAAAATTAAAGTAAACCTCATTCACAGCTGATACACTAAGATTAGGTTGCTTGACTGAATTCTGACTTGAATTCTGACAAGCAGCCACCCCGCAAGCAGCAAACCAAACCCATGTTTCTCAGATTAGGACACTTCCAAAACAACATAATGGTAAACAATGCTTTCTTATAAATCAGCTTCAACACATGGTTAGCCATCAACCCTCTTCTTCCACTGACTTGCTCAATGACAGAGGTAGGCACAGAGTATACAAACATGTACGTGACGTTTGGTATACAAAGATTTTATGTGATACGTTTTTTCACTGCTAGGGGTTTGAACTCTAGAATGTGTTTGCACAACATTGAATTTATAGTTTTAAGTACTCAAATGCATTTTGAAACTGGTATTAGGTCAAACCAGGCAGTATCTTCTAGCAAATATTAGACTCCCATGTAAGTCAAACATATCAGCACATCTACCTGACTAATTCAGATACAATTAAAACACTTCTCATAAATAAATAAATAAACAAAATCCAATGATAAGACCCAAGTCCTAAAATTCCAATATATTTGCTCAAGGGAAAGTTCATCACTACTGCCTCAGTAATCTGAAAAGGCTGCTGCCAAATTACTCCTGCCAAAAAGGACATTGCTCTCTAGATATAGAACTCAAATTTTAAAAAGCCAACCAAACAGCACAGGTGGATTTTTTAAAGTACAATATTTCCTCCCTCACCTATCTCTAAAATTCAAATGCCACCTTCTCTCATTTCACTAAACTCCTAATCAAATGCAGACTTTTAGTCAGAACGTACTAGAGAACATCCACCATCAAAACAACTGGCATCATAAGAGAAATAAAAATTTTCAGGTACTTCAGGCTAGACCTGAATTTACTTCTTTTGGCCTACCAAGTGCACTCAGGTGAAAATAAGCAACTACCACACAGTTTTTTGTTTTTTTTTTAACCCCTATTCAACATTGATTTCATTTGCTTAATCTACAAAAGTTATATTTTAAAATATAATTGGACATAATTATACATAATCAATTGAATCAATTAAGATATCAATACCTAAAAATAGCAAAGTATTCATTTTCAAAAAAATTATAAGGGATAAAGCATCCACTTTTAGGTCTAACATCTTACCACATGTCTTAATTTAACTTCACATTAAGTTAAAATGCACTTTCAGGCTGCTGTGAATTCTATCTTTTTACATGATTATTATTGTTATCAGGAGACAAACAAAAGAGGTAGTTGGGTTTTGTTGTTTTGCTTCATAAATGTTTAGCTTAGCTGACAACCCAAATGTCATGCTGACCTGAGCTATCAGCCTTCTCCTGTCATCAACTCCACAAAGACCACGGAGTTTACAAACTCAAAGTAGCCAGGCTAAATTGCAGCATGAGACTAGAGCAGTTTTAAAGCAATGACATTAAGTCAAGACAGAAATAAAATGTATTTCCCTACCTACTGCATCGCTCCAGGCAGGTCCCCACTTCTGGGTTGGTGATGCTGATGCCTCAGCTGCAGCAAGCGACGCTCATTACCCTCTGGCTCCATGGAAAGCTCCTCTGGCCCCGTCCTTGGCCTGGCTAGCTGGCTGGCTCTCCCTCTGCACGGGCAAGCTCCAGCAGCACCGCTCTCACCACGCCTTCGAGGCCAGGCAGCCTGCAGAAGCTTCTGTTCTTTGAGAGGACATGCTCAGCAGCTCCCTTGGCAAACCATCTCTTCGTCACTCCAGGGGGTTCCTGTCAGCGGTCACTTCCAAGTCTACATAGTCTAACACAGAGCAAAAGAAGAAGTAAACAAACCCCAGATATTTCTGTCACAAACTTTCACTTTTTATATAGTGTTGAAACAACCAAAACTGTTCCTTTGCTTACAAAGTCTAACAAGAATTGCATTGGGAAGACCCAAAAGAAACAGGAAAACAAACAAAAAGCAAGGAATGAGCTTTTCTTTTCCTTAGGAGAAGTAAAAAAAAAAAACAAAAAACTGTCCCATTATTTCTTCAAAACATACAAAAAAATTTAATCCAGCCCCAACATTTTAGATTACTCAAGGCTTTGTAGCACATCACTTGGCCTCCTGCTCAGACGCACAGAAGCTGTGAACATTACTGAGCATATGAAAGAAAGCCACGCAAGACTAAATGCTCCAACATCTATGAGCTCAGCCCAGCCACTCCCTTTCGGATAGAAGTGCAGGAAGCAATTAAATAAAATCCCAACTGTTCTGTTTTTTCTTTTCTCAGTGTACGCATTCTGCCTCATCTGTTTGCTCCCAATTTATCCTTTCCCTTCAAAACCAATACAGTACAGCATATAAAAGGTCACTCTTTAGAATAGTCATTCACTTCAGCAGGACCTAAGCAGACACCATTTGCATTTTTCCACAGTGTAAGAGCGAACAATGTCTTTACATTCGCTCTTCATGGAAAATGTGGTAAGGCTGACGAAAATTAAACTTCTGGGGCCAACTCGAGGACCGCTTACCAGTAAAACTGCAAGCTTAGGGCAGCTTTGTTAGCCTGAGTATACTGCTGAAGTGCTGCTACACTGATGTGGCAGCAGGTTATTTCCAATTCACATTCTTGCCATTGCCAGTGATTCCTAGTAATGGCATAAACTATAACTAACATTGTCGAATCCATCTACTGTTTTAAAGTTTCATGAAAATATAGTTTCACTTAAAAAGCCTTACTATGATGAATTCAACATTTCAAGTTCTTGAGCCTACAACAGAGAGAACCTTATTTTGCCTTTTGTATATAACACAGCTTTTTAATGCATTTATTTCCTAACAGAGAATAATTTTTCAAAAACTAACAAACAAACAAAAAACTGTAATGAAGTGTTCCTGTCCTTCTCTACCATAAATGCTACGGCTGAGCCACTATAATAAATTTTGCCTATTAAATATGAAGTAGGTATATACCGAGCAGTTAATATCTGGGACATGCATCTCTGGGAAAAAGGCAACTTTTTTATCAGAAGTTAGAGATAAACCCAAATTCACAACTGATTCTCTAAAAACGGATTGGCCTCAGTTCCCTAACATAAAAAATAAATATACTGGGAGTTACACAGCATTGAAATATTTAAGGCTGTTGAATTGAAATGAGAAAGATACTGCTTTAAAGTATTTCAACTTTTATAATCATTTTTCTTTTTATTCTGTTTTAAAAAGGAAGAGCTACCCCAATGTTTTAATAAGCAAAACATATATTTTAATAGAAAACAAAGAGCCCATGATTCAATAACTTTTTTTAAAAAGAGGTTAAAGAGTAGCAAATTCTTTTTATTTAGAGTAATAAAAAAAAAAGGAGTTACCGTGGATATGAAAGATAAATATATTCCTCCCTACCTCCTTGACCAAAACCACTAGTATTTTACACTACATTTCAAAGTATTTCAAAATGAAAAAAAGGTTAGTTGTATTAACAGTTTAATTACTCTGTAAATTTTCATTAACAACAGGCAAAAATCCAAATCTCTTGGTCCCACCACTCAGTGATTACTTAAATTAAAATCCCCAATGAAGCTGATAGGCTACTTTAATGAACAACCATGAGTCCTTTTTCTCCATTAGTGAATGATCTGAACTGCAAGATGGTCAGTTTTTGGCTGAACTCAACATTCCTTAAATTGCCTGTGTTACCACTAAAATAAGAAACATTCTGCTATACTTTAGAGGAGAGGCAGGAATAGAAAGGAGTAGAAAATGGAGGCTGCAGGGAATTATCGAAACCTATTTGAATATTGAACTATTGATTTACTTTTTTGCTGTGACCTCTCAGTCTACGATTTTATCTGTTTACTCTGCTTTAAATTAAATCAACAGCACAGCACAGAAAATGAGTCATTGAAAGTGATAAAACTTTGACCTCATATATATAATATGAGGACCACAGGCTACTTGCTTGGTAGAATCAACTATGGAAATTTTGTTACAAGAATAATTGTAATTACAGAATTATTTTCTGGACAGAGATCATCACAGTGTTTAGCTTGTTTAAATTTACGGGAATTTGTAAGAATCGGGGCAGGCCTATGCACTCTGGTGGCTGAAAGTGCACAGCCCTGCCCACAACAAGGGGAACAAAACTTTCTGCAAGTCATCCGGACAGGCAGCCCGGCTCCATCCTGCACAGAAATAAAGGTGGCCCCATGCACCTCAGTTTAGTAAATCTGCATGCATGGAAACAAATCACGTCTGCATTTAGGTGTCTGAGTTGGGCCTCCTTTAGTCTGGTAAAACACAAAGATCACTTTCAGAAAACATCTGTCTCCCATGTGTTCAGTCACATTACTGGAGTCAAGGAGGACAAACGTGCAACCACCTAGCCCTCACCTTGTCAGGAATCAGCGCTACAGCTGCCACAACCAACCAGTCGTTTGCTTGGGAGTTAACAATAACACCCCTCCTTGTTGAAGTACTTTATTTTGTAAACTTAAAAGAATTAATAAACATTTTTGTTTTTAGGCCAAAAGAAATCAGTTTCTTGCCAGTTTCACCACCGTGTGACACCCAGAGGGATTTGCAGCCCAGTCGGCACAGACGGGCTTCCTGTGCTATGCTCTGCGCAACCCAACCTGAGCCTTGGGTTGCCACCATTGTGCAATTGTTTTTAGAAAAGGTTAACCGACACCTACAACAGCAAAGTACTACCGCCCCAAGGAACCTACAGCTGCTGGGACAGCAATGCCCACCTTTTTTTCAGTCAAACTTCATAGCAGCCGTCTCCTCACAGCACTGGTTACCCAAAGGAGTAAGCCACTGTCAATTGCACAGTTACCAAAGGGAAGAAACACACAGAATTAACGACGGGGGAGAAAAAGAAGGCAAACAAAACACATCAGCCTGATTACACCAGAGCTGGGACAACAGGGGGCGCACAGCCCCTTCAGGCACCGAAGCGCCTGCTCTCGCGCGCCAAGCAGAACCGGCGCCTGCTCCCCCTCAACTCTTAAAGCTTCCAGAACATTCTGGGTTGCTAGGCAGACTCTGACTCAGAGGTGCCCACACTGGCACAGTGGCCGCCGTATTCAGCCAATCCCGCTCGGGCTGAGGGGAGCGTTTTTTTCCGATTGGTGCATTCGGACTTCTCTCTCCCCTGCCCCGCCTCTCGCGCTCCTCCGCCGTCGCTGAGGGCATCGGGGTGTTCGCGCTCTCAGCGCTGGTGAGGGGAGAGGCAGGGGCAGCGCCGCCACACGGGGACTCACCGGCTGCTGCCTCTCCACTCATCCCGGTAGATACCCGAACGTGAGGCAGCGGATGGAAAAGGCTGTAGGCATTTAGGAGGTGGAGAGGAACGCCTGGGATGTAAGCCACCGGGCATTGGTGTTCTGCTTGTGAAACAAAGTATGAAGCAGTCACTGAGCCCTTTTCCTTCAGCGTCAGCCTGTCCTGTCATCCCGTTGCTTGGGAAGGCTGTGCTAGAGCAATACGTGCATGCTGAACTCAGATGCCATGGATCAGTTTTGCTTCTCCTTCTCTGGCTTATGTCTTTGGTGTTTTGGCAGCAAATGATTTCTAACTTAGGATAATTCATAGAAATCTTAAGATTCATCCAATGGTATCTTCTAGACAAGAAAGGAGAAAATACCAGTACATATATAAGAAAGCCAGTGCTTTCAAAGCAAAAGGTTGCCTTTTGTCCCTCAACACAGGCAGAAGCAAGAGCCCGCTTTAGGAGCTGCCTGATAAGCCCTTTGTCCTGCCTTGTCTCCCGCTCTTCTCATCCCCGTGGTCAGGGAAACATCCAAGCTGGAAACCTGTTAGCTTCCGTAATTGAAATTTGCTACAGTCAAAACGAAATTGAAGTAGTTTCTAACAGAGAACAATATCAGAAAACTTTAATGATAGGTGGCTGTCTAGTTTTTTTTTTTTTCCCTGAAATTGATTTTATCCTGTAGAAAGAGCTAGGAGCAATGACAAGTGACCAATTCCCTCAAAGACATAACTGTTACTTGAATCCATGAGGAAAAACGTTGGTAGAAGGATAAATAGAGAAGCTAGAGGAAAATCAGCAGTAGTTAGGGTTAAAGTACAGATCATTTGAGAGGATTGTAACTGCTTGGCCTCTAAGTGAAGCTTAGAGGGATTTCCAAGGCATTGGTCTCAGTTTTGTATTTGCTTATTAGACGTAAGCTCAATAGACCGTGGAGAAAGGAAGCAGCAGAGCGGCTGCCCAACTGCTTCTTCTACCAGAACAGCAGCACTGCTGATAAAAGATAAGGTACAGCTTTGTGTGGAAACTCAGAATTTATAAAACTAGAGGAATTTCAGACCTCAAATGAAATGAATGATTTTTGTCAAATACACCAGTGCCGGAGATATTTTTTGTAACACAGGGCTTGATCAGGCAATGTGCAGTTCAAGAATGAGGACATGGCCAAGCTGCTTCCCAGCTTCTACTCACTTCTCAGAGGAGCAGAAGGTAGTCAGCTTCTCCCAGCTAAGTCAGCTGTCAGGCAAACATGAAATCTCATTTCCATCATTGTGCAATGATACAGCTCTGGGAGTTCACTCTGGTCTGTCCTTTCAAATTTGTGTCCCGGTAGTTGCCTAGTTCAGAGCCACAGAAAATGGCTCAGTGTAGAGCTGTAAGAAGGGGCTCAGTTTCACAGGTAGACTTTTTCTGAAAATTCACAGGGCTTAAGCAGTACTAATAGATAGGTAATTGTGTAGTTACAATGGAATCAGCTAATTAAAGTGATGCCAAATGGGAAATATCCACTGTTCTGTTTTGGCAGGAGACAGAGAAAAAATTACCTGCTGCTTGTATGTATCCCTGAGCCATTTATACCTTTAATTCCAGACCTTTTCTCTGTCTGAGTTAAGGATTAAAATCTCTTATGAAAACAGTGTTAACAGGAGAAAAGCAAACAGAAAAGCTTAGTTTTGAGATGGCAGTTACATTCTGAAATTGCAATCTGGAAAATGGTATCCTTCCATCCTGATCAAATTTGATTTTACAGTTCTTCAGCACACTCTAATTCATGGCAAGGCCAAAATATCTTTTCACCAAACAGTGAAATAAGAAACAAAATTAGAATAAATTAACTTTAATTACTTTTTATGGTATTAGCCTTCTAAAGCAAGTTCAAAGGAATAAATGAGATTCTTTCCCATCTTCAGCCTCAGTATCAAACGTTTACTGAATCAAGGCTACACAATATGTTGAGGGTTACTGAAGATGCAAAAAAGTAAATTTATCCCATCCTTTTGCTACTGAGAGAATATCTGGGACAAGCATGGTACAGTCCTATTTTCAGAGAAAAACAGAAATGGTTTGGCTGGATAACAGCTCCAGTCTCTGGGCTATATATTCTACTCGCTCCTAATGGTGTGAAAGATTGAGCAAAGACAGAATAGATGAGAAAGCAAAAATGTCAGGAAATGTATTCAGTAAGTTCACTAATTTTTATTAAATGCTGTGGAATCCTCCACATGTGTTGTCATGCATTTTTATTATACAAGAAATACAAAGTATGTTTTTTTTCATTGCTTGTATGAAGGGGAAATGGAGTGATCACTATCTGTTTTAACCTGCAGCATCTTCAGCAGCAAAAAGAGTCTCTAGAAGTAGTATGTTGAAATTAAAAAAACAAAAGAATAATAAAAAGGAGGCAGAAGGTACAGGGACAGTCTTGAAGAAATACTGGAAATCCATTTTCTCAAACTTTTTAAAGGTAGCCAGTCAAGCCATTAGTAAAACTAATGTAAGGTATAATCATACACTAGCAAAAATGACTGCATGACTTAATGCATCCCTTCCATTTTTCTGTCTCCCACAATTCTTTTGATAATCTTATCATCGTGTAACCATCACAAGCAGCATCACCAGAAGTAATGGTTAGCTATTCTCAGACCACTTTTAAATTATTCACAGCAGCTATGTTTCCATTTCTCTGACTCATTCTTTTAGAAATAACAGGAAGTAGAAAACGTGGAAATGGAAGAGTTATGACATTACATTTTTAGAAGAAGAGAGAGCTAAAAATTATCCAATCTATTACTTCTTTTCTCAGCAATGCAAGAAACATTGTCATCTTACTGAAAAGTGATCCACTGAAGCATTAAAAAAAACAACACCAAAATTTGCTCCATGCCGGACAGATACATGGGTTTGTTTCTGCTAGTCTTTTACCAGAAAGAGGACCCAAGTGAAGATGAAGCTTTCTAGGATGACAAGAGAAGACATTTTATCTTACTATGATTTTTTTAATATTAGTTAACCTCTACAGTAAGAGTAGCCTCAAAAGGACAGTTTTGCCAGGCACCTTTTAGCACGTCATTCACAGGAAGAATGTTTTTAAGTGTCACAAACAACAACAACTACTATTACAAAAAAACAATACTTTAGTAGTTACTTTACTTTAGAACTTTACTTTCTACTTTTCAAAAAAAAAAAANAAAAAAAAAAAAAAAAGAAAAAGAAAGAAAGAAAGAAAGAAACAAAGAAACAAAGAAAGGGTGAGGGAGATACCAAACGAACAACAACAACAACAACAAAAGAATAATAATTTCAGTAAAATAATTTTTACGAGAGATACCAAAGTAATTTGAGATGGGGGGGGGGGGG
>VXAA01000243.1:4140692-4155069 GCA_013399115.1 Anseranas semipalmata
AAAACAAAGGAACTTGGGAGGGGGGGGGGGGGGGTTGTAATTAGATGAGCTTTAAGGTGCTTTCCAACCCAAACCATTCTATGATTCTATGATTCTAATTTACACAGGTCAGTTTCATTATTCTCATTGTAGGGAGGAGAAGACTGGGGCACAAGGAGAAAAGAGTCTTGGCAAAGAAGCTGAATTGAGATTTGAACCCCAAAAGCCTACACACCAGCTCTCACTGCCATCCAGAAACTGGGTGAGTTTATAAAGAGAGCAAGCCTCTGTAAGACATTTCACTATCCCCATGATTTTTAATCCTTTTTGATAGTATTATAAAACAATACTGTAAGAAATAAGTAAAGTGATATTTCCAGAGGCAGAAGACAACAAACACGAAAGGGGATGGAGATGCTGCAGCTCGTCTGCCATAGGAGTATTCCCAGTCCTCCAAAGGTTGTTTAAATTGGCTTCAGTGCTGCTGCCCCATATAGGAATATAGAAAAATAAAGGGGGAAAAAAAAAGCCTCTAAAAGGATGATCTGGCTGAAGATCTCTGTAGTAATAAACTATTGGACAGAGTGTCTTATACAATCTTCCAAAAGCAATTCAAAATGACTTGGATGCAAGCCAGCTGGACTGGAAGCTGGCTGAAGAACTGCAAACAAATGGTGATGTTACACAGTAATGTATCAAGTTGTCCACTCAGACACCAGAAAGAGCAGTGTTCTGTCAGGTCTTGTTTAAAGTGTTGCTCTGCTCTGGAAAGTGACAAGATAAAATGGCACCTTCTTTCTCAGCAACTCTGATCTATATATGTATCCAGTCATATCTAATTAGTGACAAAAGTTTATTCCTATTACTCCTGCAGAGCAAAAATAATTTAGAGTTAAGTGAAGGGTATTGTTGCCAGTAGATCATTGAAATAGTCTGCTAGGTTCCAATCAGTTATAGCTGTACAGTAAAGGTTACAGAGGTGCCACTGGGGGCTGAATTCAGCAAACGGACTCTTTATAACTAGTAATAATGCTGGGATGGGGAAAAAAAAAAAAAAAAAAAAACACACCTGTGTGAATCTCAGAACAGAGCCTGCTTTTTCCAGACTGGCAGCCAGATCCCTCTTCTTGAGGGTTCATTCAGTAAAGACTCGTCAAGGTGCAATAACAATGGAGCCCCATAATACTACATTTACCAAGTCACTTTTCACAGTGAACTGAAATAGCGAGCTTGTTTGTGATTTGAAAATAAGAAGCTACGACCTGCTAATTAACAAATGTAAAATGATGACCTAAAAAGGAAAGTTAAAAAACCTTGGCAAGTTAAATATATAATAGATAAAATTGGCCTTTACGCATGATTTCAGAATTTCATTAATTCTATTCTTGAATCCTCCTAAAATATGTTTAACATTCAATGTCTTGAAGTGCACATAAGCTGATTTAACTGGAATTACCGTAAGTGATAAAATATATATATATATATACATTGTGATTGGGCGCTCATTTTCTTAGCCATAGTGGTAGTCAATGTCTTGGAAACAGTATCAAATCCAGCAGGTGGTATTTATTGATCTATCCTAAAATAAACTAAGCTAGATAATAAAATAGTCCAAGCCAAACACATACAATATGCTACAAAATTAAAGGCAGTGGCATACCACATATAATGGATTTCTTGTGGTTCCTAAGTAAGCTTCAAGTATTGACTGTTCATAATAGAATCTAGCACAAATTAGGGATGGAGAGGAGTCTCAGCAGACTCCAAATTCTAAAATATTGTGAATTTCCAAAAAATATATAGGAAGCCTCCTTACAGAAGAATTAAATAAAAGCAAGAAATAAAGAGAAGAAATTAGAGAATGCTTTCTGGGAAATTTTGATATAATGCTACTAAAGCCTCATTAATAAGCAGAAGACCGAACTGCCCAATTCTAGAAGATATCCTTCTCCTTCATACAGGAATACAGATATCCAGGAAACAAGATTATTGTTTCCCTCATGCTGCGACACTTCCTATTGCAGAAAGTTTGTGTAATTCCTCGCAAAATATGCCTGGTATAAGGACTTGTTTCATGTTTCCATTTTGAAATCCACGTTTCCCAGGAGAAGGCCTTAAGGATGGCTTCTGTACTATGACCAACACTAAAAAAGCGTGCAATCCATCCTTAACTTGCCCTTACACTCCTCAAATGTGAAAAAAACTGTTTCTATAGCAACCAAAGACTTAAAAACAAAAACAAAACAACACTCAGAAACAAACATCCTCTACTTGCCCATATGAAACTTAGCAATACAACTGAGTTGTTCTCCCGGCTGCAGGACGCCTTCGTAAAGAAAGGTCTATTACAGGTCATCACACAAAAGATACTGTCTGAATACAAACTTTTATTTTATCTTGCAGAGATGAACTGGTGTTAGCTTTCACTTTTTCTTCCTTACATTTCAGCATGTTCATACTACTCCAAACTGGAAATTATTCCATTTGTTATTGTGACCTGCAAAAGGAGGCTGAGACATAAAGGCTACTAAAATGCTGCATTATAAAAAAAAGGCTCAGTAGCAATATCAGCAGTTTAATTAAAGGTACTGTTTCTCACAACAGACCTTCATTCTCTTGTATTCTTTCACAAGTCTCAGTGTGACTACTGCACACTTTAAAGTTACTCTTCTGCTTAGAATAACCATACAATTAAACTTGCATTTTAACGAGAGTGACATGCTTCTATCACTTCAAAATCTGTACTGAAATCAAGATCTTCTTTTGGGAACCCAAAAGACACCATCTTACTCTAAAGAACACCAATTATCTTGATTATAACTGAACCACAGTAAACTTCACCTTGTTCTCCTCACTTTGTTGCTTGCCAGTGCCCCATAGGAGAACAGCATGGTATAAAAACAAATTTTTCTCACTCAAAATCAGTAAACGTCTGAACAACCATCAAATGGGTAATGAAACTGCCATTTTTATAGCTGCTTGTCAGGCGAAGTCAAACTTGGGAACACCTCATCGTGATGTTTTAAATATATCTACAAATACGTACTGTCATTGCCTAATTTTTCCCATTGTTAAGCACTTTTTTTCCCTAATGTCTGATTTAAATATTTCCTTTTATGCAGTAATTTCACGCTATTGCTCCTTGTTATGCAATTTTCAGCCTCTGCCAATAACACAACAGGGATTCTTGCTGCTCAATTATTTGTAGACAGTTACGTCCCTATCATAGCCCCCTCTATGACTCCTTTCCTCTTGCTTCTGCATATCAAAGTGTGGTTCTGTCTGCAAAGTGTAAAGCGTATATAAAGGGATATGGTATTTATCATCCATCATTTGCCTTTGTACAAAAATGATACAAAATTTGCATGTCAAAAGCCTTTCTCCCACTTCTCCAACTGCTAGAGCAGCAAACTCAGTCTGGGATCTGAAAGTCAAGCTGTGTTCCTTCTGCTTCATACATCATCTTTCTAATAAAAGTTCTACAGTGAGACCCAGCTGCAATTCTGCTGATGACGCATGCAACAAAATATATACCAGCTCATAATACCATTGGCTCGACAGTCATAACAGAAGTAAAAACTAGATGTTACTCAAGCGATTGTGAGTGACTTGAATCAATCACCTGGGACAGAGCAGTGTTGTCAGTAGCTTATGCCCAGTATCTAGCAGAAGTCTTTCCTTAAGAAGATTTAATTTCTGGAGCTTAGTTGTGTACAAAATACTATCATTCAGGAATGAATATCATATCAAAACATTTTCAATGGTTTAAAGCAGTGATTCATATTTTGCTGTTTTCTCCTGAGCTGTTTTCCAACAGTCCAAAACTGTCATTAAATACAGAGCCTTCTTTAATGTGGACTCTCACTGTAGGACTTAGATAATGTTCTTCTGACATATGATGAAAAAAAGAAAATAATCATTAATTTTAACTAACAGCTTGTTAAATTTAATTATCTGACAGCTATCCGGAATTACATCACACAGTACAGGACACAGGTCCTTTCTTAATCTTTCTACCAGGATAAAGGCAGCCATCCACAGGTAGTGTTCACCCCTGGCAAAAAGATATTGCTCTTTCCTGCTTTAGGTATTAGGGGCCCTGCATTATTCCCCAAGTTCTCCCTACTATGTCAGTATGTTAGAGAACTAGACTTCCTATCCATTATTTGAGAAACTGTATAGTTGGGACACACAGTTGGGAACATGGTAATTTGTTTAATTGTCTAGTCTGTGCTAAATATATCAGAAGGCATCAGAAACGTACAGACAATACCCTCCTGGCCATGAAAACTCCATGTCCTCCTTGTCTTCTTGCCAGTCTGAACATAGATTTATCTTTTCATGGAAGTACAGCCATAAACCCACACAGTTCATGAGCCAATGACTTTTCACCTTGGTTCACTCTTCTCTTGGTTCTCATAATCTACTTTGTGAAACTTCTTTGAATATGGCTTTAGTTTCGGTAAACTGACTCAAATGCGGGGTCAGAAGTCCTCTGCCTTCATTCATGTGACTTGTCTGTAAGTTAAGGTGCAGACAGAGACAAGCATTTTTATTTTCTGTTAATAAATTGGTACCATAAGAAGGCTGGAGCATTCCAGAAAACAGCATTGCATGAGCTATAACCTGCACTTAAAATTTTTCACCCTAGATAGTGCAGTGAGAGGCATACAGGATGGCTTTATAGTTACAGTCAAACACAGTTTAAAGTCAGATCTCCATATGGAGGTTTCACTGAGTGTTAGACAACTCTTTAATCAGTGTGGTGGTATTTCTAAAGAGGAAAGAGCAGTTATCAAAATGGAAGTAAAACTGAGCAACGTCCATCCTGGTGACTGCCAGGCAGTCATTGCTACCAGGTCTTCAACACTGTAAATGAGTGGAATGTGAACTTATTTTTTTTTGACAGTCCAATAGAAGCTACCAGTATGCTCATTCGTTTTGTTTTATATAAGCTTATAGCGCATTTCAGTCATGTTAGAGGTATGAAGAATAATATCTTTTTTCCAGTTGTGCTGGAGTAAGTTTTTCCTGACAGAATTTGATACTGCAACTCAAGGTGGAGCAGCATATCTTGTGTGGTTAAAAAAAACAGCTGGCCCCTTATCCGAGGTCTCCTGCCCAAGCAGAAGTTTCCATTATTTCTCCCTGCTTTCTTCCCCTACATTGGGTGTACAGTGTTCAGGCACAGACGTGTGTGTGATGGTATGTAAACTGGTACAATGTAAGGTATCCAAGGCTTTTGTCAGAATTTACAGACTTCCTTTCCTCTTTTTTTTATTCTGTCATAGCCTTTGCAGAACTACAACCCTGACCAGACAAAAACTCTCCCTGCAAATAAGTGGTTTTACATTCATACTACATGATGAATTAGAATAGTTTTATGTAACATTAACTGTCCTGCAGGACATTTTTGGTGTGTTTTTCATGAATTTAAGCATAAGGTCAGCATGTAGACCTGATGTTGGTAATGTTTCAACTCACAGGATTACCAGACTTTTCAGAAATTGCTGGCTTTGATTGTGAAATTAGTCTGACATTGATTAAGATCACATACAAGTTAAGTTATCTGAGGTTTGATGACTTGACTGGAGTATGGCACAGATAGTTTAATATGGATTTCATAAATTACATTTAGTTTTTATGAAAAGTGATCGAGCATTGTTTCACTCGCACTTAAAGTATCAAGGTTGGGGTTTTGTTTGTTTATTTTTCTCCTTCCTCCTTAAATGTCTAACAATACGGACTTAATATTAAAGCATGTAAAAATCTGTGGTTTGCTTTTACTTTAAGTAAGCACCTGACTCTGGATATCTTTTCCAGAAACAGTTGGCTGCAAGGAACTCGGAAGTCCTAAAAGCAGCTTTCTATTTCTCTGCCTACCCATATGCAGTATAGAGGCCAGAACAAGCACAAAGAACTGTGAGTAACAAAAGGTGATTTTATTTGGAGTCATCATTATGCAAGTGTTTCTCAAGGAAAAAGTGAGAAATCAGGACTGAGCTATGTTTCTTTCATAAGGACAATATTAAAAATAAATGCACAAAAGTGAGGTAAGCTGAAGCACGATGGAGCAATGACTTAGACTTACGAAAGCAATATGTAATTTGAATACAACCAAAACAATTAATAGAATTTGTATGAGAAGACTAGTACTTATGACTGAAGTATCTGAAAGAAAATTAAGGCAGAAACATTACAGCAAAATGCATAAAATGAACAGTCCCTGTGATAATAACTAAAGTGCTTGTACACTTAAGTTACCACAAAACAGCATGAACAGGCATGTTAGAAATCTGGTCTATGTACTTTTAAGAACATTGCACATATGATGTCACAGTGTATTTACTTATTTTATCAATATCATGCTTGGGCTGACAGATTATTTCAAGCAATACTACGATTTTCAAAATGCAGAGATGAAAACCTTTCCTAAAGCTATCTTCTCAGATTATTGCTTTTTAAATATATTTAATAAAAACTGTTAGTTAATGGAGACTGTAAATGCACTACTGAGTTGCTCTCTATTTGTGGTATTTTAAATTTGATTGAAAACAATTAGCAGAAGAGAGAAATGCCTGTGAGCATTCATTAAAATGAGGCTTGTGGATTGTGACTGCTGAATTTTCACTGTGCATCTGGAGCTGTTTACACTGATGGCTCAGTTTTTCGTCATAATAAAAAAGGGACTGTTCACTATAAAGGTTATGCTGGCAAAAAATAAAATGTATTAAATTTTTCCAAAACTTCCCATTGAAAAAGCAGCAGCTTGTTACCCAAGGGGAATCTCTATATCAGATGATGATGGCTCACGGACAATTTAATTTGTTGTTTAGTTTAACAGCTTGTAAATCCCTCTCCTCTAAATAACATGCAGTTGTAAAAGCTGACTGCTAATGAGATGATTGACCCTAAAGGTCATGCTAGCAGAATCCCCCATTGTTTGCTTAAGGATATAATTTTCATTTCATCTAACTAAAAACTTACATTCAGACATAATGCGATGAGAAATGAAAAAAATAGATAGATAGATGCACATTACCGGTAGATCTATGCTATTAGTTTTTCTTTGAGAAAAATCTTTTAGCTTGGACTAAAATACTACCAAGGCAGTCAGCTGATGAATATGTGGCTCTCAAACGGACTGTAGGAAGAAATAAATGCAAGAAATAAATGCAAAGGTATCTAGTGATCAAGTAAACTACCAAAAGTGAGCATGTTCTGCACATTCAGTTTTATTTTTCATTAAAACCAAGTTCAAATCCAAAATTCATCTCCACTAGATCAGGTTGCCCAGGGTCTCATCCAGCCTGGTCTTGAACACCTCCAGGGATGGGGCATCCACATCTCTGGGCAACCTGTTCCATTGCCTCACCACCCTCAAATATATTGACAGATACCTCAGTACCTTTGTAACCCTCTGATATCTACTGAGGAAAGCATCTCCACAATAAATACTGTTAGTATTCATATCTTATCAAAACAAGATTTACATGAAGAAGTTATCCATAATATAAAAATGTGTATATATATAAAAATGTATTTACATATTATATATATTATATATGTAAAGACCACTTGAAAAAAATATGCTGATTTTAAGATAACTTTGTGCATTATCCAGCTTCTGGGTACACATTTGAAAACTCAACGTGCTTTACATGGGCAATCCCTGTCTTTTAGTTCATAGCAAATGTAATATATACTAACAAAAAGACTAAAATTAGCAGTAATACTAAAAAATTAATCTGAAGAAAATTATAGGCTGTATATATGTAGATAATACCTCATTTTTATATTTATGCATATTCCAATCTTAGTAAGAGCTGTGTGCTTTGCATGTCCCATTTACATCTCTAAAGGTTCAACAACAGGGTATTCAGGAATTCAAGGTCTCCATGGCAATGATGTGGGTTGAACATCTCTTTCCTCTGAATAATAAATAAATAAATAAATAAATGACAACCATATTTTTATTCTACTTGGCATTGATTATCTTTGAGTGTAGTCACAGCTCAAATCTCTTCATGAGATCTTCATCATATTTTCCCTTATTTACATTTTTCTTAGAAGTCAAGAGATCATATTAATTGGTAGGAAGGAAAAAAAAAAAAAAAGCCTGCTTGTCGGACAGAAGAAAGCATGAGGATTGCAATGGTTTTCAGAAAAGATCTGCTTATATCCTTGAATTTCTAATTCAAAAGGAATCAAAAAAGGAATCAAATATTCAAATAGCTTCATGTTGGTTTTTTTCTTTTTTTTACTTTGGAATCCTTCAGTGACAGACAAGCAGTATCAGCAAGAACAAGTCATCATCTGCCTACTGTTCCATTCTTAAGCCATGTTATGTCCACCCGCCCCCTCCTTTATAAGATAATAAAAGCCAGTTATTCTGCTCTACAGACATGAATGTAATATTCAAATATTTAGTTTTCAGTGTACATCAGGGTATTTGCTATAACATCACCTGGTTATACTCTCCCATAGGATCCGCATTCTTTTTGGTCTGCAGCACAGACCTCTCCCATATTAGTTATAGATTCAAACACTGCAGTTTTCTAACGTAGGGAAATGGTCAAGGAATTATGACATACGCATCATGTTGCATATGTCAAATGACATATGCATTTACCCACTATAAACCTTACAATCTGTACTTTAATGAAATGGGAATTTTCTCAAATAAATCTATGAAAGTGTAAGTTTTGTGATTGAAAAAAAAATCTCAAAAGGAGGAGTTAAATGTTATTCATTAAACACCCATCCCAATAAAAAGTTATAAAGCATGGTAATGGTAATTCCAGTTAAGATGCCTCAGAATTTTTCAAATACCTGTGTATAAATACAGCCTTTATACATGATTACTTTGCTGATACAAGAGGTAAAATAGTGTTCCTCTATCTATCCTCTTTTTCTTTCTTCTTAATAAATAAAAGAAAGCAGATGACAAGGAGACGAGGAGACCAAATGGCATGAAACTTGTATTTCTCAGCATAAAACTGCTGTAAAATGAGTTATTTTATATTTCCTTAAAATTTGCCCCAGTTCACACTTTTACTCCTGTAGAAACATGGAAACAGGAATGTATTTTGGAGGAGGAGTAAGCAGCAAGAGTTGAAAGTATCACAGGCAAACATACAGGTTTTACATACAGGTTTTAACAAGAGTAAAGTCTGTCACTTCTTCCTCACTGCCATTTGACTTCCAAAAAGTTGTGTTTCCTATCAAAAGACTAAAAACTTTGACCTTTCAACAAGCTTCTGAAACTTCATTTGCGACTGAAACACTGCTAGTAGTTTCCATTCTTTTGCAATTGGGAATAGAGCATATACATGCCATTTTTTCATTCACTTCAACAAGTATCTGCATGTGTGTTTGGAGTGATGAACAGAGAGAACTGCATTTATACTGTTATGGGAAACAACATGTAGTATGTTTATGCCATCTAGGAAAACACAAATTTCTATGCATTATATTTATGGCAGAGACTTGTGATTCAACAAAGTGCCTGCAAACAATACTTAAATATCTTCAATAAAGAGCATTCAAGATCTTTACACGACAAGAATTAATTATCTAATGTTACTGGAGAACCCAGAAGAATTTGCAGCTTATTGTGTAGAACTAATTGAGTAATAGACATAAGAGAAAGCAAAGTGCATTGAGAAAGAATTGAACACTGGATTAGTATTACATATTGGCCTCATGTTTCTCTGCAGTACCAAAAATTTACACGAAATTCCAAGTTACCAGAGTTTCCCTTTAGGCTCCAAAATGGAATAAAACTCACCTTTCTGTTCGCTGTCCAATATGTATGTGAAGATGCTCACGTCTTAATCATACCAGCTCCTTCCTAGCAAACATTGTACTTCAACAGTTTCATATGGCAGTACTTGTAGATAGGAGTATCTGAACAAAATACAACAGAAACTTCATTCATGTACCACAACTGTATGCATATAATTTCCTTGTTTAAGGGCAAGTCAGATCAAAACAGGGGTCACATCCCAGCTTCAAAGGCACATTGACAGTATGTAGAAGAATCCATGTAATAGGTTGAGTTTGTCATAGTGACCCCATTCCTACCAGTTGTAGGTGCTGCTTTGGCTTGTAAGAACTCAGCAGAAGGGCCGCTTTTAGATGCTGATGTACAACATAGTTGTGCAAATAGTGTGATCTGTTCACAGAGCTGTTCTTCTCTTTCTTCTCAATGAAGAGTGTCTACCAGTTAAATCATACTGGCTTTGGTCATTTGGGAGCAAAGGCTGCCCAGTTTAGCACTTCTTAAGAGTAGGAACTGGTAACTGCTTGTTCTCTGCTGGGGAGCACATTCTTAGGTCAGAGCTTGGATTTCTAGATCAGACTTGAATACTGAGAAACCTAAGAGAGCACAATAAAGGCATTTAAGCCTCGAGTGTTTTTTTTTACCAATAAGAAAATAAGTGTCTCGGGCTTGAATAATTTTACTTTATTCATAGGCTAGCAACACAGGGTAATAATCTGTCTGAAAGAATTGTACAAAGGATTTTATTGGACTAATGGGAGCCCCTGGTGAACAGACCTAATTACTAAACTGCCATGGAAACATCAGCACAGTTCCAGGTGATTGATAACTTTTGTTATTTCCAAAACACAGAGAACAGGGAGCAAGAAATATTTACGTAAACAAATAATGGATAAATGTGAGGGGAAATGTCATACCTTTAAAGAAGGTTACTCTTTTAAGGAACTGCTCTTATCTCATCCTTTTATCCATAATCATCACAAAAAAGCGAAACAGAAGTCATTTGGAGACATTCTGTCCAGGCCTCCTGGTTTTTTGTTTTTTGTTTTTTTTTTTTTTTTTCCTTAAAACACTGAGAAATACATACCTAGGACCTCTTATTATACGGGACAAATAAAATAGCAAACATGATGAAAGCAAAATTGCTATCAGGGATCATTACACAGATGTTAGTGTCCATATAGGGGCATGATTACACTGGTATAAATTGA
Organism: Anseranas semipalmata; assembly: GCA_013399115.1. Lineage (NCBI taxonomy): Eukaryota > Metazoa > Chordata > Aves > Anseriformes > Anseranatidae > Anseranas > Anseranas semipalmata. Next base: position 4,151,667 of record VXAA01000243.1, read on the forward strand.
GAAGCAGGATCTTAGGCAAACCCACTGATGTCTGTTCTTTTCATTGGCTTCAGCTGGCTTTGGATTACAAATTCACTTCACTGATATTACTGTAGATTCACATTGGTGTAAGAAATGGTTAGGAATCTGGATGGGTAGTTTATGGAATTTCATTACCTAAAGCCTTCTGAAGCATGACTGTTAAAAAAAAACAAACAAAAAAAAACACCACCTCATCTGTCTAGACAGAGGTTGTTGCAGCCACTCTGTTTACTTAGTTGACAGCCTGACACATTATGTTATAATAAAACGGAAGACTAGCAAGGTTGTCAAGCATGTTGCATTTCAAGGATTTAAATGAGAAATGTGCAAACTTTCTTGCAGTTTTACAGAGAATGTGTTGTTTCCTCTCAAGACACACCCTTCTTTTTCTTTTTTTCCTTCAAGATTAGGCACCCTGTGTTACCTTCTTGCAAACCAACTGAGAACAAATGATAATGGTCATTTGTCCAAGATCTCCGCATGTCAAAGCAGCTGTCAGTAAAATAGCTCCTTGCTGTATATGCCAATCAACTTCAGAGCATATGCTCAGCAGGGCCACACTACCCAAGGATACACCAGATACAGTGCACACAGTGCAGGGCTAAGCTGAACGTTGCTGACATTTAGAGTCCTCTCCTTCTCTAGTCCCAATTCCCTCAGGAACAGAAGTGACTAACCCATAATAAGTGCTTTTATTCTCTAGCTTGTGGACTGCACATTCTGGATTCAGGGCATGCTGAAATCACTACTTATCTCTATCTGCTTATATCTAGAAATACAAACGTATCATTGAAGTGTAAGATTTCTGAGCATGCGAACAGCAGCCCTTGCCACATGATCTCCACTGAGATTGCTTTAGAGTGAATAAAAGCCAAATTCAAACTAATGTCAAAAAGAAATGATTTTAAACAGAGCAACCTTCATCTTCATTCCATCTCACTGATGTGATGCAGAAAGGACCTTTTATGACAGAAGAATGATTTTAAAATTTTTGAAGGTTTATTTCAAAAGCTTTTCAAATGATTATCCAAAGCATCCCTTTCGTATACAAAGCAAGCCAGAGTCATTTTTTCATCTCTTGAGACTGCCATCCCCATCTGGACTACTCAGAAATGCCTTTCCCACATAGTGTTCCATTCCACTCAGGTACTTCACAGGAGTGCAGAAACATGCAAATTACTAATTTAAAAACAAAAAAAGTGAGGATTTTGAACTGAGTGGGAAATTCTAGATTGGTTCATTAAAAATATTACTAAGGAATGAGGCAGATCACACATCTGAAAGATGATCAATCATTAATTAGTCAGTCACACTGACAATAGACTCAATGGAAGGCTCTTGTTCACTTCAATAGAAGCTGGAGAACATCACAACAATGTTAAAATAATAGATTGTAATCAAAGGACAGAAACATGAAATCTGGTATTTTCTGTTATACTTTTCGGTTTTAGTGTATTCTGTTAACTACTTCAAACTATTGTATAGTCTGCTTTACTACAAACAGGAAAGAAGACTATCCTGGTCTTACAGGACCTGCATAGATTCTAGGTTCAAGTTTCCGTTTGATTACACTTTTTGTGTGGACCTGCACAAGTCCTTTAGCCTACCAGTTTCAGTTCCTTATTTGTGCAAGGTGGTTAGTAGCACATTGTTTCAAAATAGAGGTGTTATTAGGGTAATTGTTAGAAAACATGAGGTATTCAGCTACTACAGTAGTGGAAACTAATAGTGTACGTGAGAGGCAGAAATATATACCTCCCCTTCAATTCTCTTAGGCTTCTGATGGAATCAATCTCTCAAAAATTTCTTACGGTGTCTTGAAATCCTAGAGTCTCTGAAGTCTGGCTATTAATTAAACTACTAATGTGTTCTTTCTGTGTTCCACTTAGGAGGCAAATAAGCAGGCTAATGCTTTAAGAACTTCCTACAAATAACGGGATTTTTATTTTTATTTTTTAAACCACCATTATAATTTTGCCTCTGACTGATCCAATATCATTAGCTACTTTTTCCTTCTTTTCTACCTTCCCACTAACCTGAGGCAATGCAAGGGCAAATGATTCATATTTGTTCTTTATTGACGAGATGTACTTTGGAAATTATCTAGCTCAAATGTCACATTTTAATTTATTTTCAGATATTCTATCATTTAAAACATGACGATAATCTTCAGTTCTTTTCACTCAGACATCCATAAACACAGTACCAGTTCCTGAAAAAGATGCTATTTTGGCACATAATATGCCCCTTTAAATGAATGAAGTTATGATTAAAAAACTTTTTTTCTCAGAATTCAAACATACATCAAAACATGTGGTGAACACACAGTTCATCTATACCATACCAAAGGGGTTTAGAATTAAATAAATAACAGACTAAATAGTATTCACCTTAGTAAGACACCTACCTACCTGCCAGAAGAAAGAGTAAAGGTGGGTGAGGAGAGGAGAATTGGCAGGAACGTGATTTTTTTTTTCTGGCTACCCCCTATTAAATAATAAGTTTGGCATGCAACACGTTTTACAGGAACATCATCAACAAAGCACACACACGTAAGCCAGAGATATTTTTTGAGAGAATGGCACATAAAATAGGACAGCACAGAGTAAAGGGTAATGAGAAATTGACCATTGTTCTGAACTATCTGCTTGGGAGCTATATAAATCCTTTTTATTGATCCATGTATTACAATGACAATTCCTACTCAAAAATTCAAGTTATTTATAGTACCATATAACTTCTTTAAGCTTATGGCATAGTTTTTACAAAACAAGATCTGAAAGTCTTTTTCTTAAGTCTCAGGAGGAATTAACCTTGCAAGAGACTAGATATTTTGTTTCTAATCTTCTTCTGTGCCTTTGATTCTAATGCCTTTCTTTACTCAGACTTTGTAATGTGTTCAGTACTACTGTGAGAGGGCAAAAAAGTCATACTTGGGTCTCCTGATGAGACAGAATAAACATTTTCTGATAAACCTGAACTCATTTAGGCTACATCTAAATAGATGGTCCGCTGAGCATCCAAGGCTCAGCATCCTACCTCTGTGTACAGCCCTTCCTGATACACTGGCTTCCATGTAAAGTTATTCCAGACACACCAGGAAGCCACAACAAGTTTTGGACTTACTTGGAACTTGTACTGGCAGGGGAGCAGATCTCTAGATATCTCTCTGAATCTTTCCCTACCTCTCCCCATGTTTATCTGAAATGCAGTCTTAGACTTCTTAGTGAATTGATTCTTTCTTTGCTTTTTCCAATACCTAGATATTAATAGTCAGATACAGCCAGTTTGTCCAGCAATGTTGAACCTTCTCTGATATGAGTCACCAGCACCTATGTAATGCTTTACAAATACTTACTTTTCATGCAAATACTTTTTTTTT
>VXAA01000243.1:4160298-4256814 GCA_013399115.1 Anseranas semipalmata
AACAACAAAAACAGAAAAACAAAACCAGAAGACCTATTTTATAATTTAAAATCAAGGTGTTATGAAGAGCAAGGAACTCACGTTTGCTGTTAAAAATATATTGTGAAGGTAAAACTCAAGATTAGCCTTCGACCTCACAAAGCCCCAAGTAAGTTACAAAATGATTGCCTTTCCCTGGATATATGTGGTGTGATGACAATTCCCTAGAGGAACCTCTCTAAGTTTTTTATTTTGAGTAGGCTTTGAGAAGAGGGTACTACTGCCCTCACAATACAAATGCTTTCTCCATTCACGTAAGGACACAGGTAACCTCTACTCATGCATTCTATCTGCCTGTCGTCATCACACAGATTTCATTCATGCAAGCCTCTGAAATAGTGGAAGGAGAAGAAAGGGAATTTTGTAAATTTTTACATATTCCCTCTGAAGAGAAGGCTGAAATTTTCATTTTGTTCATTTCACTCATTTAATTTTTGTTGGGGGGGGGAAGGGGAATAGGAGGAGAAAAAAGAAGAACTACTTGTGTTGCAATGCTAATGAGCACATTTACAAGGCTCTGCCAGAAACTGTGCGCTTCAGCTTGCTCTTATTAGCCATTTTGGAAGATGTCTTAGTTGCAGTTGCACAAAAAGCATTGTCAGTGCTTTTATATTTTCTCATTTAGAATGCTATGACATTATTTGGAGAAGGACTAGTTCTGCAGCACATAAGCCAGTATCAGTATTGTATAATACAGCAGCTAGACTCATTTTGCAGTTTGATTACAAAACCCATCACAGTGAATTATACTGCAAGTTAAATTGGTTTCCACCTTCTTCAAGGCCAGAACATTATCTTGCACAAATAGTGTACAAATGTAGAAAAAAATAACAAGTCCAACTTATCTGAATGATAGACTACAGAAAGCTTCCACTGTTCACTCCATCCGTACTCTCTGTCTGCTGCTAATGACACCTGCTACGTTCTGAAAACTCTGATAATGCTGAATTCTTCCACATTTTTTATTTATTAAGCTTCAATTTACTAGGACAGACTGCCACTGCTAAAAACTCTCCAAATGTAAAAATTATGTTTTTGAGTAATCTCTTTTCACTTTTTTTGATCAGAAATACTTGTGAACATGTGATGCTACTCTGCATTCTTATTCTTCCTATTAACTAAACGGTACCATCATTGGCTTTAGATTTTTCTGCATCATTTTAAATATAGAAGCAGTCCTTTGGTATAAGTAACGCAGACTGTCCACTGTAAATCCTTGTATGATAGGTTTTTAGTTTGCTTTTTTTTTTCTTATGCAGCGCTTAAACTCCCTGAAGCAACAATACAGTCCTGTGACTACATCTGAAAGCAAGCTACTTGCATTGAGATGTGTTTTTTTAAAAAACACAAATAGGATAATAAGAGAGAGTGAAGACAGCTTGGTGAACTTAACTGCCCTGGCTTACCTGCTTGCTTCCAGTTACTGAACACACCAACTGCAACTAGCTGAAAAAAAGCTATGTGGTCTTAATGAACTTACTTCCTAAGATTACGTTTACAGGATTACGGTGTGAGATAGGTGAACTGTTAGAGGGACAGGGAAAAGGAGAGAAACAGTCAAATAGCTCAATGAAGACTGAAAATGTAACCCAAGAAAATCAGATACAGAAACAGAGTACCCGGCAGAGTTTCTTATGGCTGGGCAGATCTTGGAGAAGCTTTATAAAACCATCTATCCATTTCTAGAATTCAATTACAATGCAGGCTGTTAAAAAAAAAAAAAGCCACACAAATATGTAGGTACATACAACTGCATGCATATAGTATAGTTGGTTTATTTTTCTCTATATATTAAAATCAGCAGATCTATCTCTAGCTGAGCTGTACAAATAAAGTTGGTTTATTTTTCTCTATATATTAAAATCAGCAGATCTATCTCTAGCTGAGCTGTACAAATAAAGATACTTAGAACACACTATTTTGTAGACGTTCTGTCTGTTCTCCAGATTGAGAATTGTTACTGCTGCGCTGAGACATAGTTGATGGTATTTGGAGTTGCCATAGTGTTAAATGCTTCTTCTGTGATCAGCAACTGCTGATTTAAATGAAAATCTTCAGCCATTTTCTCTGCTGCATATTTCACAGTCATTTCAAATTCATCATAGACAAAAAGGTATAAATGATACCAGGTAAAAAATACATTATATCTGAATGAGCTTTCCATGATATGGTTTCAAGGTCACTGCACAAAAACAGCATCTGCTTTCAGCTACTTTAAAGGACAGAACATGTTGAAGAACTTCAGTCATCTGAGTTATAATTAGTAAAAATGTACACATTCAATTCTCAGGACTTCCATATTGAAATGCCTGAGCTGAATGTCTGGCCTGGGCACTGTATAACGTATAATTCCAGCTTTTATGTGTGGGATGTTTTACTTTAGCAGTTCTGACAAATGAGTGTGAGACATAGCTAGGTGAAGGCAAGCCAGAATCAATGGGACTCTAAGGAGCTTGGCACTTGCAAAAGATTTTGAGAATTTAATTCTCAAATCTATCAGTATTAATAATTCTAATTTAATGCATTTTCCTTGTCACTTACAATGAGTCAATTGCTAATTAAATGTTGTTGAAAAAGATGAATTACCATTTTACATGCTTAAAACCAATGTTGCTAATATGTCTAAATCTAGATGTGAAATGTAGAATGATATGATTCTAATCCCCCTAAATACTGTTGTTATCCAAAACAATTTTACACTGAATTAATTTCATTGTCAAAAAAGGACCAAGTACTGGAAAAAATGAACGATCAACATTTAACCTTCTAATATGTATTGCTATAAATTTAATATTCCAATTACACTGAATTAGTTTGCAGAATGAATCATTTCCCTTTGGTGGGGTAGCAACGACTTTAAAAAATAGCATGCACTATTGGCAGATCCCATAAATTCATTACACTTTTTCTCCCTTGTGCATTGGAGATATTCATGTTTAGAGCCTGTATAAATGCACAATTTAAAGCTATGCCCACCAGTAGTAGCTACCATCTCTGTTTGACTGACAATGATGAGATTTCTGTCATGCTTTGCCTCTCCTACAGTGCCAGTGATAGGATTTTTTTCTCTGGAAATCTTATTACTGGATGTGCTGTCGTGGTCTCAGATGGAACTTTCAATCAAAAAGGCAATCAGAAGGTTATCCATTTGTGAGTTTTCCTACAAAGGAGCTTTGCAAAACTCTACAGTGTATACTATAACTCATAGTCAGAGCTACTTGTCCTAAACGCTTCTATGACTACAAACAATAATGTGAGCTGAACCTCACAGCACCTTCCGTTGCTCCCAGGGTTGTGATGTAACTCGAAATTGGCTCGGTGGAAGTTTCAAATGAGACTTTTGCATTTACACTACTATACACGACTATGGCAATTCAGAACACCCTGGCACTTGGTACAAGATTAGTAAGAATGTGTTTGGCTGTTGTTGCAGTCTCTTACATAAATATATCTGACTTCATTGAAGTCTTGATGATTGCTTCTTTTCTTTCTTTAGATGACTTCACTGTTTAGTTTATAGTATTACCAAAATTGCTAGATAAAGTTATTCACGACAAAATTTTTGAATACAGTGTAACTTAAAAGAATTGGATACATCATTCATTTCAATAAAATCTTTACTATATATATAGTATTGGTGTAAGCTTATTAGATGTCCACAAACTGCAGTCATTAAAACCAGCCATGACATAAATGAAGCAAAGTCAATGTTTCCATTTTGAACTATAGGCAAAATGGGGGGTGATGCGTTAAGATGTTTTTGTTCGCAGAACGAACATTACTGAGGAACTTAAAGCGAAGGTATTGTTTTTACTAGCAATACTTGGGAAAAAAAAAGTATGAGGTTATTTTTCAGCATGGTGCAGTGAATTAGACACACATAACTGCTGTGGTCACAGGCTGCTGCATATCTAATTCTCCAAACACTGTCAAAAATTGCTTCAAACATTATCCTTTTTATTTTGACTGCATTCATCTAATAAATAAATGATTTTGGAGAAACTACACTCCTCCACAGACTATGAAGTTATTCAGGGAGATTCCTTTCTGCAGTGTACAGGTAGAACTGAAAGGAAAGCAATAACAAGAAAAGTATTTATAAAAATATATTTCACAAAGTAGGAAACAATACAGGAGTTTCTCTGAATACAATACATGGAGTAAATAAACAAACAATAATATAGCATCAAAACAAAGTAGAAAATTAAAATGATCTGCATGTAATACATAGTTTTATTATACAATTGCTACTTCTAAATGGCAAGTTTGCATTACAAATTGAGTATGCTTGCAGCTTCTAGTGCTGTTCTTTCTCTGTGTGCAAGAGCCCTGGTGCATCACTATGAATATTATAGAAAAGAAATGCTAATAACATAAGCAGTAAAATTATGTACACACTGGTTCCTGCTCTAATACAGTGGAGAACTATAAGCATGTTTTTTACTGTACTGTGTTATGTGTGGATTTCTAAAAGTCTATAGTTTAAATATTCACATGAACCAGTTTACTTCCAGCTGTTTGTGCTTGTATTAAAAACACCAGGTACTAGATTTATGAAGAAGATATAAAACCGTCAAAAGTTTTTTTCTGGGAAAGTTTTATTCCTGCCAGCATTCTCTTAAAATTCAGCTACTGCAAATCGAGAGGTTACTTCTTTAACCTGCAACAATTTGTCCTTTTTCTTTTCAAAATGTACATGTATTAAACATTCATTATATATAGAAAAAAAATTAATGGATATAATTTAGTTTTCTTTATAATCTTACTCTATAGATTATCAGTCTTAATAAATAAAAGCAGTAATGGACATCAATAAAATATTTATTTCAAAGATTAAACAAATAAATTCGATCTTTAGCAATAAAATCAGCAATTCTTTCATATATGCAAGTCCATCCCCTTTCACGGTTTTTTCTTTCCGTTCAGAAGACGAAGCACAGGATTGATCCTTCTTCTAGAAAAAGATCCTTTTGTAAAGTAACGTTTTGTACCCCTGCATCTGAATCTCTGCACATTAGTAGTATTTATTACCCATCACTGGAATGGATTAAGAACATGTGAATATTTTAAGGCTTGACACAATATTTAAAGATGATATTCAGTCTGTGGTTACGTGGCCAACAATTACTGTATGTACAATGTATGGTCACTGCACAGTAGAAGCCAGTAAGGATTTACAATGCTATTTCTATTCAGCATTGCTAAGAAGACCAAAATATTGCTTTTAACATTTCTGTGGCGGGATCTTTGTTGGCAATGCAGAAACAAACCATTAGCTTTACACATACTGGCAGGAGCTACTGTTCAACAGCAAAATCCCTGCAAGTCCATTTTCTAAGAAAGCACCAATTTCTTTTCATTCTTTTCAATTCACTGAAGATAATCAAAGATCCAAATCTCCATCTTCAGAGTGGTCAAGTGAATATCAAATATCCAAAGACTTCTAGACACTCCACATACTTTACTTCACACTCCACAAGACTTAACCTCCTAACATATACTTGTTTTTATTTGGTTCAACATTACAATGTAGTTGATTTTATAGATGACTGGCGCTAAACTTGCCTCTAAAACAAAAAGCCACATTAGTTTTAACTAACAGCAGTGGCCCTAGAATATTACATGATCATTAAGTCAACAGTGAAAAAGTTTGTAATCCACTGTCAAGTTTCTTTGTCACTTTCTCCAACTGAGTAAAGTTCTCCAAGTCTTTTAAAGCGAGGACCCCATTCACTGAGGTAGTCAAAATTCTGATCTGAGTCTGATGCAGAGGACTCCAATGAGCTAAGAGAACCAGCCGCTGACCCTCTTCCTTCATAGCCATAAATCTGGATCGAGTCATATGGTGGAGCCGTGGGATCATTATCAGCTTCATGAAGCCTTACATTAATAAATTCATCAACATCGACACCATTAGGAACAGGTGCAAGACCCTGCCTGGGAATAAACTGAAGATCAGGCTTAATATCCTTACGAGGCAAAAAGCCATTAATTCCATCTGGATTTTGCAAAGTTGCAATGTCAAAAGCTTCCGTATCTTCCTCTCCACCTCCTTCATCATCATAACGAATAATATTTTCCCTCACATCTTCATCATCTTTGATGATTAGGGGCTCATTCTTATGTCTTCTTAGTGTTACAAACAGCACCACAATGACTGCAAAGAAAGCATCACAGGCTGATTAGGTAAAAAATTTCTAATCAAAGCGATACATGTTAAGCACAGCTAGTGACGATTATAAGTTGCTTTTTGTGAAAATAAGAGTAATAAGGGTAGAGAAAAGCTGAAAGATCTGTAACTTCAACCCCCCTGAAGTGATGAAAACCTGATCAGAACCTCTAGTTAGTTCTCTAGTTTTCTATTATCACCTCATCTCTACATTTGAAGCTCATTTTTTTGCAAGCAGTAAGATACTGCATACTTCCATTTTTGAACCTCAAATTTAGACAACTTTTCCCTTTGGAAAAACTGCAGGCCTAGGTGAGGTCAAGCTATCATCACTCACTTAACATTAGTCCATAATGATCTACATTGAGGATGGACTTTTCCAAAATTAGACTGTGCCTTTCTGAAAACAGGGCCCTAATGACAGACAGAAATTGGTCTTTCTTATATAAATGAAAAGAGAATAAGACAGTTAGGTAAGGGAGAAAGAAAGATATTAGATATATCAGTTTCAGAATCATGGACAGATGCATAAAAAGCTCTAAACTGGTTAAACTTTGTTGCTTTTGCAGTTTAATGCTGAAATACCAGTTACTAATGTAAATCTCAGTTATAAAGCAAAGCTGCAAAGTACAGAAACAGGCCTTCACTATTCTATCCCTGATTTGATGTCATATACAAATTCTGTATATTTAATTAAAATATCCAGTGGTTCTTATCTTGTAAAACTGTAATATCTCTTATGCCACTACAATCCAGAATAAACTTATACAAGTCCTGAAGATACAACAAATCCATTTTCCATCTTGTGCAGTATACACTCTGTTCACGTTTCTACTTAGCATACGTAATTTGATTTTTGCTTTCATAAGCCATACCTGTTTATTATGTAATTTATATGTAAGGCTCCTTCAGACTGAGACTTTGCTTTGTGTGCTTTTTTTCAGTTCTTAGTGCAGAAGAGACACAGCCCTGACAGGTTTTTCAGTACTGCTGTGCATTACATTGTATTAGATTGCATGTCCTTGTATGTGACTTCTTTGCTTACTTACAGTCACCTATGAATCAGAAAAATGTTGAACACCAGGCTGTGAAATGAATACGTACCTAGCAGCAAAATGATGCATGCTAATATTGCAATTAGGGCTCCCATGCTGAGTCCAATGGGAAGTACGTATGCTTCAACGTTACAGGACTGGACAATCCCATCACTGCTGCAACCACAGACTCGAATAGTAAGAGTGCTAGTGCTGCTCATGGGAGGATTTCCACTATCGCTTATTATGATTGGCAGTAGGTATACTTCTTGCTTCTGCCGGCTGAATCCACTGTGCTTTGCCAAAATGCTGAGAGTATTATCTGTAAGAGGGAAAATTTGTATTGTTTCACCACGTAACTGCTAAAGCCACAGCTTTTTCTTGATACATTCAGAAAAACCTCTACACAAACACATATGTGCTTTATTATACTCATCATACTGTCAGCATGTGATAGAGAAATCCTTCCCCTTCCTGCCTGGCTTCCCATGCCCAAATGAATGAGTGCAACATATGCATTGTCTTGTGTCAAGCGGAATGATCATAATGACAGCTTCTCACTTTCTTCTCTGCATACATCCCTATAGATGTCTTCTCCTCAGGATTCATCAGTATCTTTCAAGCCACACAGTCATAAAAATTCAACCAGGACAACAAAAGAGAAATGAAATGTTAAACTAATCCAAACTTAATAAACAAAGCACATTCATCAATTAAAACAAATGTCCCATGCATTATATGCACAAATTGCACATCGTTTCACTCTGCGAAAAAGATTCTTCATTTTTATTAATAAGCAATATAAAGACAAAGGAAAAGCTGAATGTATTAAAAGTTAAGACCCATTTAGTCACTTAGGGTTAAATACAGCACAGTCCATTTACTGGCAAATACAGACTTTTGCCTTTTCTATGTGTATCAAGCTGAACATTGACTCATTAATTACACATGCATTTTTTGTCCTCTTTCTTTTTCTCATACACAGTTAAACTTCTCATAATCACTCAGTTCTGTTTGACCATCAAAATGATTAAAATATAACTCCTTGAATACTTCCATACAATGTGGTATCTGTGATAATTTAAATACTATTATAAATACTACTAAGTCTAATTGATCACTGTGATAAATTACTCTAAGAATAGAGTTGATTTTGCTTAGGGTAACCGTATGGATTCTATTGTGTATAGTTGTAAGAATCTAAATCAGTCTTTTAATGTATGGGTAGCTTCTGAATCTAATTCCTGGCTCAATACTTGAGATTTTCTAGTGCCTTTAGGTATTTATAGATTCTAGCCATTTAACAACATACTCCTTTCAAATATCAATGATCTTGTACGTGCCAACACGCTCAGGTATAAACCATGTTTAGTTAGCATGTCGAACATGCAAGACATTTATTTACAGTTATTGAGTTTTAAACAAAAAATAAGGTAGCTGAAGTGCATGACAACATGTGTGTGCATATACATATAGTGACTGTAAGAAAGCTTTGTATCTACTTTGATCTTTGGTCAGGTACTCCCTTGGAAACATGAAATAGTTTGAGATGTTTGATTTGTACTGACTGTGATCATCAGGAACATTTCTAAGAGTCCGTGGTATTTGTGCAGCATGTATTGCTACCCCAATATAAAGACACATGTATGCCCCACAGAGCTGGCAGTCTATGAACTACAAAAACCAGAGAAAGATGCAGAGAAGGAGGAAGGGGAAAACATGCATGAAGCTAACACTCTAAAGACATTTTCACATCCAAAAAATAAATTTAAAATGCAATATTTTATTCTTGATGTCCTCTTTAGGATGCATATTAGTAAGGAATAAAGGTAGTTACAGACTGTAATGATTGCAGAATGTAATGAAACATTACTAAACTTTATCATGGTGTCAACCTATATTGAGTTATCAATCAGTGGATCACTCCTATAGTTAATTTATTACTGTCATAAAACAAAAGATGGAGAAAGATCATTTGTTATTTAAGAACATGGGGGAATTGTCTCTTACAAAGGAAAGCAAGGCTTGTTTTCTCATTCAGTGATTATGAAATTTAACTTCAAATAGGCTTCTTCTGAAGTTCAGGGTCTTTGATTCTGCAGTCTTCCTGTATCCCTTCCACGGTGCAATCACCTACCAATCACACCTATGCAGCCTAGAGCGGTTCTTACTAAAATGTATATTGAAGGTTATGTAATGGTTTCAGTTTTTCATAGCATTTCGAATACAGAACACAAAGATCTACCTATAAATCAACTACTTTGTAAAGCAGTATTCATATGAGCACTTCAGAATTCCTTTACAGAACAAAAAAGTTTCTTCTTATGATTTTTCTTTCCAGGAATCCAGAGTTTCTATCCATTCAAGTTAGAAAAAATCACATCAAAACTGATAGCACCCTGGAGTGCTAAGTAAGTCCGGTCCTTCCTCGTGCCCTTTTTAAAATTAAAGGAAACGTATGTGTTTACTAAAGATAAATATCAGGTATGAGCTCTTAAGAATTCTGACAACTCAGATAGGACCAACCTCCTTGATGATAACCTATTGTGTATGCCACTATGATGCAGTGGAAAAGGCAAGTATGTTTCAAGTTGACGATTAGCACACCTTTAGAATTAAGCAAAAACTGCACTCTTTGCTGGTAGAATGCATCAGAGATTTAAACACATACATATGCAAGTTAAAACATGCCCAGTGTCATAATTACTTTCTAGCTGACATGCAAGGAACATTACATTATGTTACATTAGTAAAATAATTTTGTAGCTAAGTTTTGCTGAATATCAGTGTGGATAGCTTTACCAAAATAAGTGACTATCAGACCTATTGTAATACACAAAAGGTGTATTTTTTTTAATCTGATAGAATTCTTTCCCTCCTCAGCAACACCCCTCCATTTTCAAATACTGAAAAATAAATTTATCTGCCCATTTGACTTTCTCCTGCAAAATTAAAAATATCTCAGCATGAGTTGCATCCTTAATTCTTTTACTTTAACCTTTCAAAAGAGGGGGAAAAAAAACAACTGTGGGGCTGAATTTCCAGCTCTCTCTTTGAGAAGTCTCACTCAGAATATTGTCACATCTGTAGGAATTTATTCAGAACTCCAGAGACTTTCACATTTATATTACACAGTAACTTCTTGTGCTCTAGAAATCCATGCTACTACAGCCTGTTCCTATAAGCCTGGTACAGTCCTCATCTGTCGAAGCTGGAGGACAGGACTGATATGCCAAGTTCTAGCATCTCTGCCTTTACCGATATGTAGAAGAGGTATGGCACCTGGTTTAGGGAGAAATGAAAAAAGAATCTCCTCTTGTTGGTGGCAGCTTCACTTTCTGACCCACTCACTGCTATTCTGCCTGGTTCAAAAAAGTCTAATAAGCCAGGATCAGATAGCAAAAGAGAGCAAAAAAGGAAAAGTACTAAAACGACAAAGAGAAGGCAGATGAAAACAAGAGGAAGGAAGTGGGATGACAAAAATAAAGTGCCTATTTCTGCCAGTGAGTGAGGCTACGCTGTGTATAAGAAACTATCTAGTACCACTAATGGTTATCAATTCCAGTTCAGAAGAAACAAGACAAAAATAAGCAAAAGACAATCAAGATATTTGGGACACTTATCTGAATTATTTAATTGTAAAGTAAGTTATAATGGCTGAATAGTTAGTATCATGTAAGAAGAGATGCAAGACAAGTAGAGAAGAGAACAAGTTTTTCTTTTTTTCTTTTTTAACAGGTTTGTTTCGTTAAAAACTGCTGTGTTAGACGAGAGTTGAATTTGTTGTGCCCAGGCAGGAAACTGGCAATAAGATGTAGCCAATAGGAAAAGCAAACTAACTAAATAAATAAAATAAATATCCCTTGGTGTTGCTGGAGATGTGACCCTTGAGTGAAGAACAATGACTCTCCAATTGACTTTTTAGTTGATTCCTAGAACTTGCAAATAAATCCTAGCAGCTGATTAGCAATAAACTCAATTTATCTGATTTGCTTTCTCCTCTCTGTGGACACTTTCCTTACCCATAGCTGACAAAACAGCAGGAATCTCCTGAAGGAATAACCTCCAGCACTGCTGCATGAATTAACTTGGCAGCAGGTGCTCAGCAGGAGAGGGGACAATCACTTTCCACTCATCTTTCCAATTAACCCGCTGATCCTTCATTATAGCGCTGTTCAGGTTATTTATTTATTCATGTTACTTTTAGCAAAACAAGGAAAATTACACATGGGCAAAAAACCCCAACCCTCTCTGTTAACCTGCCACAGGCACGGAGAGACACAAAGTCTTTACCTCCAGTCAGTGAGGTATATTCAGAAGGTCCTTCGACATTCTCAATATCAAAGTGAGCCGCTCTGCATTCTGTACCTTTCTATGAGGGAAAGGATTGAAGAACTTCATTGAAATGCCAGAGTCCTATTAAATTCCATTTCACTGATGACGTACCAACTACACAGCATGGACTAGGAGCTATATTCTGTCCTGCAGGCTTAAGGAATAGTGCAAGTTAAGTGATCTTAATAACTGCCTTAACTCACCACAAATATTTCCATCAGTGTGAGGTCAGAATAACACAGCTCCAGGAATACGTAACTACAATTTTGATCTGCAGCTCATTTTAAACCATTTTGTAAACATAAAACCAAAAGAGTTATTTAGATTAGCAGATAACTCTCAGTTTCCTAAATTTACAATTGATACAAGAGAGATGATCAGGACACCACAATGTTTGTGGATCACACTGTAAGCTAGTTCTGTTAGAGCATCATTCTGGTATAATAATAGCTCATTCAACTGATTCACACTGGTCCCCATAAAATAAAGGAAACAATGGCTGAGATTTTTCTTGTATTTTGGAGTTTTTTGTTGCTTTCTGAATGGCTAAATCATTTTCCATCATATTTAACAAAAAAATGTTTAGAAGTTGGAGTTGATCTTTATCAGAGAATACTTCGTCCAAAAAGAAGGAAGTTAAAAACATGAGTAACTAGAGGACAGAACTGTCAGGTACTGTTCTTCATTCCACTTCTTACTGGCAGTACTATAATAAAGTAACTAACTCACAGTTTTCCCCAAATCTTGATTTAAAACTAGTTCAATGAACATATTTTATTTTTCTCTTGAGTCTGTTTCTACTAGTTCTGCCTACAAGCAGATTTGTAAAACAGACACGGAATAGACTGCTGTGGGAATATCTCCCTCACAGCTGAAACAAAGAATGACAGTATGGTAGGTCTTCATAAGATGCCCAGTGTGGTTTCTAGACAAAAGTAGTTTGAATAAGCATAACTGAGGACATGCTTAAAACAGGGCCAAGTGTTTCCTGCAGATTCCAACTGTTCTCAAAACCCCCTGATCTCTTTTGAGGTTTTTGGATGAAAGATTTTGAGAGAAAGTAAATGCAATAATTTTAATACAAAGCAACTTTTGTATTTGTTGGATGTGAGTGACTTTAATGGCATTGACACCAAGCCAGATGTGAAATCAACAGGCATGAGTTGACTTCTTCATCTTCCACTTTTGTACAAGACATGTATGTTGCAATTTTAAGTCAGACAATAAAATGATGGAACAAAAGTAAAAAATAGAAGCAGTCAGTTTACATCCAAGTGTCATTTTCTCTGCACACACTATTGCAATTCTTTAATTCCCTGATGATCTCTTTGATATTTTGAGATCAGTGGACTAACCTGCTGTGCAACCTTCACCTACATAGCTATTTTTCTCTTTCTTTTTCTCTTTCTTTTATAATTTTCTCAGAAAGATCAAATCATTAATGGTATTAAGGACTTTGTGGTAGAAATCTATGCTGGACATGTTACGTGAAGAAGGAAAGTTTTAATTGGAAGCTCTACAGCTGGAAACTCTAGAACCACAGAGACATATGTTTCTTTATGTTTATTAGAGCTATCTTTGAAACTATTTTCTGAAGTCATTATCTTAAGGGGGTTTTGTGTATATTTTTGGTCTAAAAACAGATTTTCTGTAACACAGAGAGCCCTTTGGCACAAGTAAAAGAGCAGCGAGAATATCCTTACTGTGATACTTCCTTTAATGAAAAGACAAGCTCATTCATTTCCTTTCTCAGTCCAGAAATCGCATCCATTCTCATAGAAAAACTTGAAATAACAGAGTAATTAAGTTATTACCATACAGGCTTCAGTGGAAACTACCAAAGTACAGGCAGAGAAACCAAAAGTTACCTCATTCTATAAAATGTTAGCTATATAATATTTAGCAGTCAACTGCAAATGCACCAGAAGAGAGCATTCAAGGTAATGCAGAGAGCGTTTCAGCTCTTTGCGTAACTATTATTTCATGTGCATGCCTCCTGTAATACTTACTGTGCAGTACTGCAGACCTTACAATGTTAAACGCATTTTCAAATGATCTGTAGTAATATTGGTATTTCTGTTTTTCTTTCAAATTCAAAACCTAAAGACAGAGAAATAGTGGAATATAGGGAGGATTTCAATTCCCCTTTTAGAGACTGGGAACTGATAAAGTTGTCCAAAGACACAGAGGTCTCATAAAGTCTCTTTATACACTCCATGAGCTATAAGACATAGCTTAATCATTATTCTTTTGCATATTTTATCAATAATACATACCTTTCTATGAAAGGATTTACAAATAAAATATATTTAGACTAGAACTGTGGAAACAAGACCAATGAATGCAGCACCAACAGTTCACTACTCACAGTACCCCATGTGATGTCTCTCTGGAAACTCAACTGTTCCAAATTTTTATTTTTTCTGGCAATTACAAGAGCAGTGTGAAAGAATATTCATGGCCTGCTGGTCTAGCACAAAAACAGAAGAGACAACTCAAAGCATACCCTCATCGATTGTACAGCCCCAAGAAAAGAAGGCTATGGGGAGACCTTAGTGCAGCCTTTCAATATATAAAGGGGGCTTACAAGAAAGACAGAGAAAGGACTTGTAGCAACTGGACAAGGGGCAATGGTTTTGAAACTAAAGAGGGTTTAGATTGTGTATAGGGAGGAAATGATGATGAGGGTGGTGAGATACTGGAACAGGTTGCCCAGACAAGTTGTGGATGCCCCATCATTGGAAGTATTCAAAGTTGGGCTGGATGGGGCTTTGAGCAGCCTAGTCTGGTGAAAGATGTGCCCACAGCAGTGGGATTGGACTAGATGATCTTTCATATATATCTATATTCATATATCTCTCTATATATTCATATATCTAGATAACTTCCAACCCAAACCTCTCTATGAATCTATGATCCGTGTTCACCTTGTAAAACATTATTCGTAAGACAGGCCTTGTGCTGAAAAACTGATCTGTGTGTTCCGGACTATGCTAGAGTACAAGTTAGAGGCATCCATGCCTTGCTTCCAAAAGAAAGCAATTAACATGTTTTGAAAGATACACCTGTGCTCATGAAAGACAGGTTTTTGTTTTGTTTTCTTTCTGTCTTGGGCTGTACCACCTGTTAAAGGAACACTTGTTTAAAACGGAATGGTTCTAAGTTTGCTTGTTACAAGCTTGCCAACCTTTAGCAGGTGAAGAAAAAATTAGTATAACGATTTTGTTTCATGATTAAACTCAGTATTTTCAATATGGTATAGACACACCAAGTACATTTTTATGAGAACTTACGTATATATGTTAACATATATACCTATGTATATACATTTCATGTGTAATTTTACACATGTACTGGAGTATCTTCCTATTTTAAAATTAAAAAAATTTCCTGTTGAACAGCAGTGTACAAAGATGGCCCTTTGCCTAATCTTTATAGTAAAGGAATAAGTGTTCTATTCATGTAGAAGGCTTATAAAATAATCTGAAAATAAAAAGATGCCATTTTTATAGTATATTCTGATTTATATTAACCAAACCATATGGACACTGAAACATTCCCAGGTATTTCAAACTGACTTGCTTTTCATGAATGTCAAAAATCTGTGATGTCTTCAAAAAAGCAGATTGATGACTGCTATCACATTTGATAGCAGACATCAGGTTCAAAAGAAAAAAGTTTTTGTGCCATAAAAATTCAGCTGACTGATCAAACTGTCTCTGCTGCACCATACTGACATATAATGGCAATTCACAAAACATGCCTATGACATGCTATCAAACATCTTAATGAATTTTTGTTTTTCTAGAAACCTAGAGTTTCTGGAATCATTTAAAACACCAATAAGAACATAGGAAAAAAAGTATTTCATGGGAGAAAATATATTGATGAGGTGAAGAATTGGAAAATTTAGTATATTCTGTGTCTTTGATTTTTTCTTTTTCCTTTACCAATTGGCCTGAATAATAATAGCTTATTCAGCAAGAATTGAACTGCTGAATCTACTAGTGAATAAAATAACTACACGTATTTCCAGGGCATGTATTCCTTTGCAGAAATAAAAAGTGCTGCTGAGAATTTTGAATCATGAACAAAATATTTCATCATGTACAATACATCACTCATGTTAAAATTTCTTGAAGGGGGAATAATCATGTTAATACTACTGCGATGCAGAACTTGTAGTAAATAAATTCTTGACAGAATAATAATAATAAAACAGGCAAATAACAGCAAAGTGATGGAATAGGCATTTCCTCCTACCTTTTTCCTTTGAAAAAGGTGAACTTTAGATAATAGTCTGTATAATTTCTAGTTCTATTCCTTTGGAAAAGTCTGAACTTTAGATAATTGTCTCTTAAGTATTCTAAAACTTTCCTTTGACCTTTAGTCCAGCAGAGCTATAATCACACATAGCTATACGGTCACTTGCAGTCTAACAGCAACTATTGTATTTTGTACTTCAGTTTTTTAACCCATTGAAGGAAGGATAGAAAATCCCTGCTGATGAAATAATGATGTTGAAGCGTGCATTGTCGGAAATAATACTAGTTTTATTATTAACATGGCAGAGAAATAATCAGGACATAATACTCCTCTCTCTCTTTTTAATTTACAGGGACTAATGGCAAGTCAAAAAAGGAAACCTTGGGCTCTGGGTCTGTTTAAGCTATACAGTTACCACTGTTCTCACTGAACTGTACCCAACATCCATGATTTTAATCTCACCCACTCTGATTTTATGCCCACTTATCTCCTCCAAGTTCCCTGGTGCCAGTCATGATTGACACTTCCATAATCTGAAGCAAATTCAGGCCAGTGAAGATGCAAGATATGCTAAAACAGCACTGGCTTTTGTCTCTCGTTTTTCTCGTCTGTATTCAACAAGCCAGCCACAAACTTGTTTACTAATAATCACATTGCTTTGACATGCTTTACTTTATTCGGATCACATCACTACATGGCATGTGCATTGAATGTTACATCTGTAAAGTATAAGAATTAATGCAGGTTGCCAAGCTCTGGTTTAGAAAGAGAGATGAAATGGCTGTCAAATGTGCTTAGCATTAAAAATACATTATTAACACAGCAATTTGCATAGACTGATGGATCATTTTTGAAATCTACATATTCTAGTTAATTCTATTATCTTGTTATTTTAACCAAAAAGTTTCAGAAAGTAATACTGTGTATTGTAATGCTTTGATAGAATAATGGCAATATTTTGCATTTAAACCAAGAACTTTCCATTATTGTTTTACCAGATTCCAGCAAAATACTTTGAAGATAAATAAAAAAGCTAAAGTATATCTAGGATTTGCCATCTGTATTTCTCTTTAGGGATAACGGATTCTTATTCTTTCTATGACTGCATACTTACAAGTGCAGTCTAGGAGACGAAACTAATGAAAGACAGGTATCTAAGCCCCTTAGGTCACAGAGATTTACAGTTTTCCACATTACATTGATTCAGAGATCTACTATGTGTAAAGCTAAATCTCAAGCAGATTCAGTGAAATTTATACCACTTTTGGCAGCTGATGGAAGAGTTCCAGGAATTCCATCCTGTGTTCTTTACCTTCCTCACTTCACACATGTCCTTCAATTCTCACTTCAGTTACTTACTTCCTGGATCTGGAAAAGCTCAGGGTCTTCATGAAAATTAAGACAATCATGGATGTTTGAAATGAATCTTGCTTTCTATAATTTAAACTATGAATACAATAGTAAGAAATATAAAACTTAAGTAGGAACATCTCTGGTTTTAAAATGCGATGTGTTTTTGGCATTTAAGTGAGTTTCACGCTAAGCAAATTAACACCCACTTCCCCATGCCATAATGATTATCTTTTCTGTCCCAATGCCATGGGACATGCACATGCACACCCTAAGAAGTTAGACTAATTTGCTGATAGATCATTTAACAGTACTTTAAAACTGACTCTGGAATCAGACCTATCAACCTAAAGCTTTGTTACAACAGTTAGAGAGCTAAATGCAGGCCATACCAGTGTATTTCCATTATGCTTTTTTTTTTTTTTAAATAACTATTATTACTATTTTTTTTTAAATAGTGCTTACTTTAAAATACAGTGACAGAAAGCAACCACCAGACTATTAAAAGGAAAAAAAAAAAACACACACATACACAAACACACACACAAAACAGCATTTATTGGAATGCTGCCTATTTGTACTTGTGTAATAAAGGTCTTGTCAGTACTTCCATTATAAAATGCCAATTTTCAGGGGTTTATAACTCTGACATAACAACTTGCTATGAAAATTTAGAATGTGCAATCTCTGCCAAAGAACACTGAAAGTTAAATACAACTTACATTGGCTGAGGCACTTTTAAGTCAAAAAATAAATTTAAAAAAATTTGACTTAACATTTTCTTGAGCTGGTGTGACTTAAGGGGAAAAAAAAAAAAACAAAACCAACCAAACAAAAAAACCCAGTGGCTTTGATTTTAAAATGTGCCAGCTCCTGCAGCTCCTATATACACAGAACTCCCTTTAACTTCACTGAGAAAAATTTCTATGAGAGGACTGAAAGAAGTGCTATAATACATTTTTGTAAATGTCATCAAGAGTTATATTAGCTTTTTGTAATTTGAAAGACTGAAATGCTATGGTAAAAGATTGCCCCTGGGCACACAGGCAGTCTGATAATGACTTTTTGAAGATATTCTCATATGCAGATTGCTTATAACAATTTGTTATCATCAGAACATTAATGGCAGTAATTTATACCCCTGTCTTACATCCAAAGTATACACATAATGTCTTATTATGGGCACACCTCTCAACGAGGACATGTCTCCTATGGTGAATGGTTACCTGAAATGCTGGACACAGCAAAACGCATCTAGAGAAGGAATTTCAGTAAGCAAAGAAAAGATTTTCCTGTTTGTAGAGTGGAAAATATTGTATAAAAGTTTCAAACAAAACATTCCAGATACTCTTGGGAACATTTCTGCACACCCTGTACCCTGTAAGCACTATGTACAGAAAACTTGACATAGCCAAAAACTCCAAGCTAACATATACAATCAGATTACTGAGGTCTACGGGAACATACATGCATATGCCCTTAAATTTCAAGACCTGTGCATACTGCAAGACGCTAAGATTGCATACGTGCTATAAACATTGTGACACAAAGCATAACTAGGAAAGAAGAAGCCAGAGAAAGATGTCAGCATTTCAATTCTGCCTCACAGCTGTAGAATTACTACAAAGTCAATGCTTATATTAGTAAATACTATAGATCTGCAAGCTAAGTTCACAATATGTTCTAGAATTTCCACAGAACCCCAGAATGTTCAAGCAGGGCCACCTAGGCCATGTTGCCCAGGACCACATCCTGATGGCTTTTGAATATCTCCAAGGATGGATATTCTGGAAATAGTAAAGCATTTGTCAGTCACAATTGAAATATGTGCACAACAAAACAGAAAACATCTTATTCATTTGTTCTCTTCATATGCACCTCTATGCAAAGAGAACAACTTGCATAGCATAGTGAAATTGTTTCCTACTGTCTTCTAATTCATGATAGAGTCTGTCAAAGTACAAATGAAATGTATAGGCAAGAGCTGCAATAAAAATATAAAGCAGTATCAAGTAACAGCATTACAAGAAACGAGGCAATTCTACTGGCAAAGAAGAATACATCTTAATATACCAAAAAAAACCATAAACTTATGATTATGAAGGAAAAAAATAGTGCAGAAGAAGAGCAGGTAAAAAAAAAACATACTTTGACAAAGATACTTGTTTGAAAAGAAAAAAGATCAAGAAAAAAACAAAATTAGTCTAGAATAAGTTTTTTAATTTTTTTAATAAGTTTTTTATAATAAGTTTTGAAGCAAGAGGTTCTGCTAGACAGGCTGCCCTAGAACTCTACTAAGTTTCTAGCAAATGCATCTTTTGGTCCTGTGTGTTAGCAGAAGACAAACACAAAACAAGAGAAATATGTTACAAGAAATTATTTTTGTCATTTAAAAATAGAAAATGGTAGTACAGAGACAGAAGCTATGGGATAGATAAAGATGGTACAGAAAGAGACATATGGTGTAGAATCAAGTTTAAACTATCTTCCTTTATATTTAGTATTCCAGGTCTTTAGGCTGGTCTCCACCATTTCCCTGCTTGAGCTATAGAATCCCTTCTATATGTTTTGCAACTGGGAGTTTCAGAAAAATCAAAAGAGACACTGTAATGCACTCTTGAAAATCTCTTTCCTTACTGATCTATAGGGAGGTGCTAATAGGTGCCATTAATGTCATATGTGAGTCAGATGAACATTTTAAAAGAATGTCTGCAATGAATGCATGGCACAAATGACAGGCACAGTGATTAAATGACTTGTCCAAAATCATACAGGAAACCTGTAACCAAGCTATACAAAACTATTCCAAACTCCAGAACTGTTCCTTAACCGAAAAACATCCCTCCAGTAGATTGCTCTTAGATCACAGGGGCTTAATCTGCATTGGGTGAACACTCTATAATTTACAGAAGGGTCGTATATAATGGATTAAAGTGCTGTAGAAGGTGACACGACAGAGTTCAGCAAGGTTAGGGAGTGACAAGCTCAAAAAGGCTACATTAAATATTTTAAAAATTTCTTATGATTTCCTATAACCCAGGTTTTAGCTTTTATTTTAGGTTAGACTGAATGAAAGTTTCCTAACAAAACACAAACAAAATCAGAGTTCTGTGTGTTTTTACAAAAGCAACATGAAGCTTATGTCATTTATTACATTAAAAAAAAAAATAAGAAAAAAAGTCAATGTTCAGGCTCAAGACAGGCCTATAGTCTATAGAATACAAGCAGAATACTGTCATCAACATTCAGTGATCATTACCAACTCTCCTTTTAAGGCTTATGGCTGCAATACCTAATTCCATTCAAAATTCCAAACATAATACTTTATTTCTGACTTACCTCTATTTATAGAGTCAGGTGTAGGAAAAAATTACTGCAGTGTAACAATTACTCCACTTGAATGTACATAGCCATTAGCCTACACAAAGAGCGAAGTTTACTTACTTGAGCCCACAATTAGAGTTTAGGTCAAGCTGAAGTGATCTGACTTTGCTATCTTAATACGTGCAGACAGCTACCACTGCTCAGCTGATCCGCAGCAGTCTGACTACACATCCATCCATGTTACCTTCCAAGGACCCCACTAGCTCCTCCTCTCCAACACCATCAGGCAGACATCTGGTCCCTTTCTTGAAGTTCTTCTGTTTGTCTCTCCCTAATAAGCTGCCTTATTATCTCACTTCAAACAGGGGAGCATCTTCACTCCTTCTATAATCAGCACTGATTACCAAGTATGCACATCCTATCATTTTTGCTACCTTCTCTCCCTAAACTAGAGAGGTCAACTTCTTGTTGCATTTATTTTCTGAATTTGGCTCAGAATGTAAGATCTTTGCATTCACAAATATCACGTACTCTACCTCTTTTCTAGCCCCTAAATGGATTGCCTTCTGGGCATATTTATTATATAAACATTAAATACTAATAATTACATAAATATGTGACTAATTACTGGATGCTTGCCAAATAGAATACATCCTAATTAGATAGAATTAAATGAAGACCAACAATGTGACTCATTTTACAACAAGGCCACCCATACAAATTACTAAATCACAAGTTGATGGGAAAATATCCTAAGTGGTACCAAAAAAGCCACACACACGCACGCACACACGCACGCACACACACACACACACCAGAATAAAAGCCTGAGGGCTTTACCCTCCCTTATTCTTTAAAGCTTGGTATGTGAAGCACTGGCCAAAATGATTAAAAAATGGATATGTCACTGCTATATTTGCTCTTGCCAGAGAAATACAGCCCTTTCTTGGAAGGAGTGAGGAGGAAATGAAAGGGTATGGAATAAACGTGATCACACCAGACCGCTTCAGGAGAATGCATGGACGTACAGTTCATATAATAAGCAATGTAATGGTCTGCTCCTGAAGAAAGACTGATTCCAATAATAATTACTTCCTTCCTGTACACCACTTGTGTAATTGGTTCAAAACAGTCTGCAAACTGGAACATGGTCTTTGTCCTTTTAATTCACATTACAAAGTTTTGCAGTAGTTTATCTAGACAAGCCTTTAGGCTAAGTGTGAAAAATGAATACCTTCCATCGTAATGGGGGAACCATGTGCAAATAGTCTGCATATTTGCTATATGGTGGATTTATTATAACCCAGAATAATAAAACGAGAATTTTACTAATTAGAGGAAAATTTTAACAGCTAATATGTGATGATATCTGCTTATATTGTTTCCTTTTTTAGCCTTTTTAGATTCTTGCTCTTGTGGAAGAGTGAGGGTTTTTTTAATCTTTACTACAACTCAAACTTTAAAATGGGACTAGTAGCTAGTTCCTCATTAATTGACAAAAGAAAAGTACAATTAAAGCAAATAATAAATTAATTGTAATTTTCCCTCAACAGCATGTATTAGAGCATGATAAAGCAAAGCATTCTGTAACAAGGGCAACCAATAAATTAACAGGCTGCAAAACAAGGAATAATATGTTTTTTTGCCATAATTACCAATTAGCTACTTAGAGAGAAAATGCCTATATTCAAAATAAAACAGAACCTAACAGTGAGCTGAAAGCAGAGGTGGACTTGTTAAGATAATAAGGTAATATTGTTAAGGTAATAAGATAATATATTGAGATGGTGATGGGGTAGAGGCCCTACCAGAAACTTCAGCTCTAGGACATCATTCCTCCTACTCAGTGAATTAAACCTATTTGCAAGAAATCAAACATAGTCAGTGCATTGTCCAGGAACACTTCTGCCACAGGAGTTGTTCCTTGCAGAAAAGGTGGAGGATCCACTAAGAAACCAGAAGCTCTACTTTGGCAGAAATCTCTTAATATATTTTCAGGAGATAGTTGATTAAATATATGGAAACTTATCTCCAAATATTCTATATGCAATTACTTATAAAACAAAAAAGACAGACAAACCAACAAAAACCATACAAGGAAACATATGGCATGGAACAGTTGAGGGGATTGCTCCTGCATAGTCTGAGTTCTAAATGATGCAATACATTTCAGAGATTTTAATTATCCTCTTCAACAGATCCTGTGATCTTTTTTGGTGAGAAAAATATTTCGGTTTTACAAGCACCTTACATTCCCAGTGCAAACTGTCAGGTAGCAGAAGAAATACTACAGCATTCAGAGACCCTAGTAAGCCTAGCAAACGTGACAAATGATAGTGATGAACAATTATGCAGACTTCTCTCACTCCCACTTGTTAAAGACCTACGCATTCATGAAAGCTGATCTGCCCATCTAGGGCAAGAATTTGGTTAATTCTCCTAACATTAAAGCAAAATGTACGTTAGAACATTTTTAATGTGATGAAAAAATACTAAGCTTACTAATCTGCATATATAACCAAAGCATTTTAGAACACAGACAACTTGTGAGATGTAAAGAGCACGTAACAGCTGTCCATATGCTAACTTACAGAGCATAAGTGGAGTAGACATTGGAAATAGTCTGTCCAAGCAGATATTAAAAAGACTGGAACTTCTTTTCCAACTTCCATGTGTGTAAATTTTGGTTCTATTTTGTTTGTTTAAGAAAAAGAAATAAATGTAACACTTGTAATAAAACAATGAATTGGGAAGCATAAGGGAAGAGAAAGGAGAAAGTAACTGAATTTCCATTTCCATATGCAAAAATATTTCACAAAACAGATGTAGTTTTGCTGCCATATTTGACCACAAACTGGTGATTTTAAAAGTAGACACAGATAATACCGGAGGCAAATACTACTATGAAATACCTTTAAAGTCCTATAATGTAACTATTATGGTTTCTATTAGGTTTCAAGGAGTTATGTTTTTAGGGAGCCTTTGAAAAGTAAAGGGCTATTTAAGCAATGTTTCACAGGGAAGACAAATTCCAGAGGGACGGTACTGTGGATCTTGCTGTTGTCCCGATAACACCTAGTTTAGAAGTTTTGTACTCAGTAAGAACAAGGCCTTTCTTTTTGCTAAGCAGTGCTGTTAAAGACACTGAATTATTATTTTCTTCACTATGTTGCTGAAATTAAGTCATACTGAGGATTCAATTCGTTCTTATCTCTGTTATTTCTTTCATCCATGTTCCACATCATCATTACTGAAATAGATCTATTTTCATGCTAATTTGCTGACCAAAATCTTCTCCTCTTCTCTTTTGCTTTCATAACCTTTTATCCCATACTAACTCTTTTAAAGTAATGTCAGTGTTGCTCACCTCTCTTTACTTTTATTGTGAAATTAAAGAAATAAACTGGAAAAAGATAAGTATGTTACACTGTCTGGGCATGATGAAACTCCTACAGCAGGAAGATTCACAGCTGTCCAATCCATCTCCTCATCATGAGTAAGCACTGTCATACATATGGTGCACAACACTGACCTCAGATCTTTTTCACTCAGATTGCATCTGGTTCTTAATTAGTTTGATTTATAAAATGAAACATAATTGATGCCTTGGCAACATTATTTGTGCTAGCAGCACAAATAATAAATTAAGAATAAGTGAAGTCAAAGTCTCTTTGGTCATGTATGCATAATGGCATACTGCATGTATACAGTATTATCCAGCTTTTGCTCACTCACATTTTGTGTTGTTTTGGGCTGGGTCATGTTTACATAAATGTCCTGAAATATCTAAGTAATTGTGATTGATTCACATGACAAAAAATGCTTTTTCTGCAAGGATATGATTCTGTGGAAATGAGTCTTATTTTCCATTCTGTATATACAACTCTTCTGTAGCTGTATAAATGTTTACATTTGTGAGGGTTGGAAAGAAGTTGTCATCACAGAGCTAAACTAAAACAGCACTGAAAAGTTAAACAGCATCAGGAACAGAACTGCTCCCAGAGAAACACTTTGCCAGCAACAAAACTGTAAAAAGTACAGGCGTGCTGGGGAACACAGAAGAGCTGAAGAAGAGCCTAAAGATGCCTAAAAGTGGACAATTGGCTTACCAGATGGCCCCCTCCTTGCTGGTTCATTCATCAGGCTGGCCTGTCCAGTCGAATGAAGACTTGATGGATCACTTCTGGCTTAGGGCGGAGGAGAGAGGGAATCTGTCTGGAGCCCTGCATCCTGAATACAGGAGAGGAGTGAATAAGGTTTCAGATGGACAGAATAGACAGAATGGTCAAAGTGTGGAGGAGCTTGGTAGCTGACTTTAGCCTTTGAAGAGCTGATTCTATTTTTCTGACATTCACTTTCAGCTAGAGCAGCTAAATGCACCAAGAAGAATTCATCTCTTTTTTAGCTTATCCAAGTGGTGAAAAGCACATAACCATCATAAGAAGGTGTAAATCATCCAGATAAGACTAAAAAGTATGTTTGCAGAGGAACCGTGCTTAGTCTTCACCTGTTCTGTGGTTCCAATTAGAAGGAAGTCCAGAAAGAGCAGTGATCTGCATGCAAGAAGAAAGATGGGAAAGATAGCAGAAGCAGGTGTCAGTGAAGAAAGTGGCACAAAAAAGACTGGAGTGGAAAAGTGTTGGTTTCCCATCCACATTAATGGAATCTTCACTTCAGAAAATAACATCACATCCTTCTATGCCAGAGAAGTTGTTTCAAATAGCACTCAACTGATATTCTACATCAAGGAAAAACAGAACATCAGGGAATAACAGAACATAGTCAATAGAGATGATAGTAAAGAAAGAAGGGGGAAAGGAAGCAGAAAGCTATTAGGTATGAAAGATATATACTGAGAACATTTTCACTGACATTCTCAGACTAGATGGGACTAACACTACCGTACCATAGAAAGTGTAACCTTACCAGGACTGCAAAATGGTATAGTAGAAAGGAGTTGAATATATTACTTCAACAGCAATGTGAAATCATACAATGGCAATGGAAATGCATTCAGTGCCTGGCAAGTCAGAAATTCTGAGCATTACTGGAATGTATTGGGGTCCCTTGGTAATACTGTAATTAGCTTAAAATTCTACCAGTCTTCTAGAATTTGAGAACAGTCTAAAGATTTATAGTCCTGATATTTGCCTGGTGTTGCTTATCACTTTATCACTAGCAGAAAGGGCTCATCTTTTTGAGTCTTTAGACACAATCTATTACTTCACAGGATGACATTACGTCTCAGAATTCTGTCATATATGTAAATAAGAAAATTGATTACTTTTCCTACAAAGAATGATCTAAAATATTGTCTGATCCAAAGCAGTTTCAATCTGTTCAATTGTCTATGGAATAAGGATGAAGGAACCTAAGTTTAGTAAATCGGGAACTGCATTTCCTCTGTTACAGAAATAAATTATTTCAGGAACTCAAAACTTATCACCTTAGGCACAACTGCTCTCTCTAGGAAAAACATTTGCACTAGCTGAATACCACTTTTTGGATATTGATGGATTGTAAGCTAGAACATGTTGTTCCCCTTTTCATGCCAGGATATCTCTGCCTGCCTGCTCCAGTAGTGGAGGAGGTAAGGTAGCATAGTGTTCTCTTACCACCACACAGCTAGACTGTAATTCTTACTTGCTTTCTAGCACATCGACCAAGAAACACTTCAGACATTATTCTTAGAATGGGGCTTGGACCCAGCAGTGTAATCTAACTTGTAGATAATACATAGAATGTAGTAGCTTGGGCCTATAAATCACATTTTAATTAACTGAGAAAGGTAATTATATATCCAAAATATAAGAGTTTTCTGAAATACAGTTTCACATCAAAGTGCTCTGGAACAGCAGAACTAAAACGTTTCATGGGACTAAACAGTTCATTATTAACTATACCGTTCCTAAAATAGTAATAACCTGAGGTTGTTCCGTTATCCTCGGTTTCTATAAATGTTGAACTTTGCTATTTAAACAGCTCCGGTTTTAACACCATGCTGAGAAAAAGATTGATAACATGATATTTATAATACCGTTTTTCACACTATGAACACTCCTGGAGAAACATGACCTGTGTCTGTGGATGGCAGATTCTGGCACAGAAGTCCCAGATTACAGGGCAGTTTGTGTTTGCTGTTTTCTAATACATAGGCATAATTTATTTTTAACTCTACCACTTTCACAACAAAGGCATATTGCTGTGCAAGTATTCCCTGTGATTTGGGACATTTTAGAATTGTACTTTGAAAGTCCAATTATTGATGTATAAAATAATGGTGATAATTACAGACATCAGAAATGTATAAGCATGTGCTTTCCCTGGAGAATCGCTGTCATGAAACGCCCTCTGGCATGGATGGCAGCTGGGCCACAAAGTTTCCCGAGGCTCTTGAAAAATTGCATGAAACCGCAAAGAAGTAAGAGGATTTACAGTTCATATCCAAGGGACCATATGGGTGCTGTTATTCTAGATGTTCATTGTACATCCATCAAGAAATGATGGGTTTAATGATGTCCTTGCTAAGGCAATTTGTACCTGAGGTCAGTGGGTTAACTTTGAAATTGGGCAAAGTGGAAGGAGGGCAATGAAATAGCGGTGCCACCTCTTCGCTCCCTGAGGTATATATTTGGAAAGAAAAGTCAATCAAAACCACAGAAGGTGCTTTAGCTGGCAGCTGAGACAATGACAGAGAGACTTATCAAGAAATGCAAAAGGAAACTGATTCAGGGAAAGAAATTCATTTTAGCATGAGTTACTCTTGTGGGAACAAAAGACTCGCCCTCCAGGTATGCATTTGACAGATGCTGCTAAAAATATTTTCAGAAAAAAGATGTGGAAAAAATCAAGGTTTTATTATATTAAAAACACAGTGATACAGAAGTACTTTCAAAATTAAGTAGTTCTGATCGTTTGCTTTTATTATTCTTATTTGGGATATCAAAAAGAGAGGTTGCATGTATTATCTTCTCTATTTCTAAATAGTTTAGGAAAATTTGTTTATTAATGGTGAGGTGGTGATGAGAAGTAGCAAATTTCGAATAAGGTGTGCAATAGTATCCAAAGGCATGCAAGCCAGTTAGTGTTTGAAGTGATTATAATACCAGGCTATTTCCTTGTAAATGAGTGACACATTACCTACTAACTTCAAGGCAGCACAGATCAAGTGACAGATTAAACTTGCTAGATGCAAAGAACAAAAGAAATGGACATTTCAACATGAATATTCTTGGAGCTGTTACAGATATCATAGGTATAATAGACTACGCATGGCTGAGCATACATATTAAGTTTGATATAGAGAACAAACAGAACAGTTCATCACTGAAGTATATATAATGTTTCAATTAAAAAAATAAAAATAAAAAATCTTTCCTTTGCACTCACTAAAATCAGACTGGCCCAAATTCAGAGCTCAAATCTCCAGAAGGACATTGAATATTTTGGGGAGAGGGCAGACCGATTACTTATAAGGCTATTGGACTTCTGCAGGAATACAAATGTGTGCCATGAGGATGGTTCTCTTAACCCCAAGGATAAGGTCTGCCCATGTTCCAAGCAACTGTGTGATCGCTGCTACTATATGAGCCCTAGTTAGAGGTATGTAATACCCCTTGTATACAGTAGCGATGCACCATTACTTCTGCCAGAATAGCTGTTGCATCAAAGGCACTGTGGAACATTTTATTCAGGGTTTATTCCATTAGGAAACAGAATTTGGCATGAGAAATAATGGAAATGTAATGGAAACATCTTTTGGGAAAAACTTGAAGTCACTTTATGGCAAAGATGTATTTGCTAGTTTTTGAAAGTAAAAATTACATTGGCAGCATATCAAAATGTTTACGTCTGTGAAAATGCTTTTAGCATAAAATTCCATTCTCACTTGAACAAACTAAGGAAACCATCAGAATGGGAGGAATTGCATGCCGACAACAGGTATTGCTGTGAGCATATTGTTTGGCATGCAGGAGGCGATCAATGCACTGGCATTAGATTTTCGGTAATGCTTTGTGAAGACCACTCACCTGAAAAAACACTGTCAATAAATGCTAATTCCATTTCCTGAGGTTTCATTTCAATTTACTGATGCCATGACAGTACAAAACACTTAACAGCCATCTAAATTCCTGTCAGTGTTTTGTTATTCATTCTACTCCTACAGCTTTTTGCAAGGGTTAATTACATTCAGCTAAGGATTCCACAACGCATTGCTAGAATGTATCAACATCTGTCTAGACTTAAGATATTTTCATCTCAAGTTCTAGGTTTTTGCTGGTTTGAAGTTTGTCAGAAGCACTACACAAAACATTTATTTTATTTTTTCCCATTTCTGCTTCTACCCAGAAACCCAGCAGAAAGACACGTGAAAAGTAAGTGATCAGGCTGTCTGAGTTTATGAAGTCAAGGCTTTGATATGGCATAGACTCACAGGTTTAGTCACCTGGATTAACATAGAAAACATTACGCGATTTCTCCTGTTGCATTGACTTCTTACATTTTTACCACAATTTTATTATTTCTCTTCTGAAGGGATAAAAGTTCATGCATCTGGCAGGCTAAATGACCAGCGTTCCTTGCATAACAATTTGAGGCAGCAGGACTGTTTTAATTCAGATTATCAGTAGCTGCCCATTTAGCCAAGGCACAAAACCTAAGAAAAACTACTCTGTAACAGACATCTGAGCTGGAAAAAGAACAGGAAGAACAGATCAGGAGATAGGAGAAAGAAAGATTGCTGAGAGATGATCTACAGACAGTTGATGAGATGTATGACGACAGTTAAACTTCCATTTTTACATTACTTACATCAGAAAGACACTACAGCCTCTACGGTTATTTTAGGACATCCTGTCTACACAGAAGAGATTGTAAATATGCAAGTTTAACAGCGCAAACAAAGAAAGATGCTGGTATATCTATTAAAGGAACAGATTCAGCTACAATCACATGATAATTTCTGTAGAACAATTTAATCTTAGGGAAGTGGCTTTGTTTTGTTTTTGTTTTCTGGTTTCTGATGAAGATACACCATTGTGTCACCCAGTTAAACATATTGGGCAATAACGAAGTAGCCTATCAGAATACCTGTAGTATGATTGGGCAGCACAGTTAATTACTGAAGTATCTTGTGAACTTGCCTTAGGGCAATCTGGAAAGTTTTAACGACAGAATGAGCCCATAGGCAACAGACTAAATGAGTTAATGGTTAATCTTATGTCCCATATAGCAAGATAAAATTCCAAAATACATGTGCCTTAGATAATCTTTAGTATGAGGGATGGAAACAGAACATTGCAGCCTTCTTCCCACAGCAGATGCCAAATTGCATTGTTTGCATACTAGTGTCAACAGATCAAATAATGTCATTATTTCATGAAGTACAGAAGTAATTGCCAAATCTCCCAATGCTACCTAAAGCACAAAATAAGAATCCACAAGGGTAATATCATTTCAGAAAAGCTTTTGAGGGGTGCTTTTTTTACCCGCTTTTGAGAGAATTTTGAAGAAAGGCAAGATATGAAAAATTATTTAAATAATTTTTAAAAATCGCTAATGCTGGCAAATAAAAGATTGGGTTTCTGTATTAGGCTTCCTGAGATAATGGAATCAATTTGTAAGATCCATAAAAGGATAGCATTTCTTCAGCAGCCATCATGGCAGTCTCTGTTGCCTTGAATTATTCCACAGGGCCAAGAACAGGGAAGGAAGTCAAGGCTGTCCAATACAAATAATCATTCATACTTATCTGGCAGATAAACACAAGACAAAGTCATGGTCAAGTTTAGTGTTTAAGTGGCACAACTAAATAAAGATTTAGTAAAGATTTATGATGTTGAAATGACATGAAACTTCACCTCAACCAAATTATACCCTGATTTGGCTTTGACAGGAATATTTGCTTCTCGTGGGAGATCATGTTCTAGCATCAGCCATGGACTGCATCTCTTGCTGAGCAATCTTGATAGAAAAGAATGGTATGTATAGCGGAAATTTTATTCTTGGATACTGAAAGACTAGATCAGAAAAGTCTCTTCAAGTGCACTTTTACTTTCAAGAGATTTCAGTTGGTTGTTTTAAAATGATTTACACATTTAACTGATTCAAATGCATTAAGATTTATCAGTGTAAAACTGAGTATAGCAATGTTGTAAGAAAATTGAACTTATTTTTGAAAAACGTTATACAGAAAGGTTCCTCACTCCCACTCAGGTCAGGAGGCATTTTGCCATTGGCTGTGACTAGAAGTAAGAATGGGTCTTAAATGGGTAACAGATTGGAGGACAAGGCTAATTAGTGATGTGAGCTAAGTATTTAAACATGAAGAGAAACGCTAAGACCTTTGTTTACTTTGTCATGCTATGCAAACCAAACCACCTAACATTTAGGATGCTTAATTCAATTTACACTACTGATGATTATGAAATGGATTTTGAAGAGTTTTTTTAATCTTCTCCAGTAAGTGTAGAAAACATAGAGGGACTTATTTCCTCCATGAAAGTACAAAGATAAGTAGAGACATACTTAATGAATGCTGTAAGAGAAAACATCTAATGAAAAGAAAAAATCGGTACATATTTAAACAGATTTAAGAATTTAGTTTTTTACAGTATGGTATAACAAAATGGTGCCATCATTCTTCTTGGTTGGAACAGCTAGAATAATAAAAAATGAAAACAACATTTTCTTTTTATTTGACATTTCATACATTATTTTTACACTCATGCATATACACTGCAGAAATACACACCTTCCTATTAGTAATAGGGATTTCCTTCATTATCATTTCAAATAAGAGAAATAAGAGACTGAACTGAACTAAAATTCCTTATCGGGTGATATTTAATTTAAAAACAAACAAAACAAAAAACAACAACAACAAGAAAACAAGATGGAAAAACTTTGCTGAATATTCAAATAAGTACAAATCCATAAAGCACTATTTGTAGCATTCTTGTGATTATTCCCAGCTCTTTCTCACATGACCTTCAAGTATATGTGTGCCAAAAAAGTATCAGTCTAAATCTACTGCTTAACAATATTGAATGGGTATTTTTTTCCATCATGCATGAAATTCCACTTCTGTAGTACTATAAAATAATATTATGCCCTTCCAGAAGTGCTGTAAAGCATACTGATACAAAGTGCCCTTCTCGGCTTTGCTGACCTGGCAGATTCCTCTTTCTAGTAAAAGTGCTCAACCGAAATACTGGAACCTTTATATAGAAAACAAACAGGTGTTTCCTTTGGGGGATTTAATAGATATTTAATTTTATGCTCCTATCTATATCCAGTCAATATAAGATCAATATTTATTTATCAACACAGTTTCAGATTTTCATCTTACAGTGTATCGCTGGAATTTCAACTTAATAGAAGTATAACAGGCAGTAAATCCGTCCTTTACATTTTTTATTTAAGGCAAGTAAGCTGTCTTCTGGATCTAAATTCAGTATTCATTTCACTTTCTTCTTATCTACTGTAAAGATACTGGAAATAGCTTAAGAGTTATAATGAAGGTACCTTTAAACGGATTATCTACATTGTAATTGCCCAAGGGACAAACTGTTAAAGTAACTGGAAGTCAACAAGACAATTCAAAACAAAGTTATTCAGGTACACATTACATATATTTTATATTTACCTTCGTTTTTCTTGATGGTGAAATTTGGATTGTTGACCATTTCAGGAAGAAGACTATACAGGAAGTAATGCCCATTTTTAGGATCATCTTTGTCAACAGCACTGACAATCTGAATTACCTATAACAGAAAAGGGTCTCATTATATATACACACTGCTGATAAACATACATATTGTAAAGAACATTCCATTCTATGGGACACATTCTCACTTCTCTATGTGCCAGATTAAAAGTGCAAAATTTTA
The DNA here is from genome assembly GCA_013399115.1 of Anseranas semipalmata. Taxonomy (NCBI): domain Eukaryota; kingdom Metazoa; phylum Chordata; class Aves; order Anseriformes; family Anseranatidae; genus Anseranas; species Anseranas semipalmata. Next base: position 4,192,707 of record VXAA01000243.1, read on the forward strand.
AGCTTGCAAGGCCGTTAAGGATGCTGGATTGAAAGTTTGGGAAATGAGGACTGGATCCAGCCCATCTAAACTGTTTTCAGAAAGAGGAGGCAGAGAATAAGGAGAGATTGGTACATAAGAGAGGCCAGTAAAAACTGCTGCAATTTAGACAAGTAATAAATTATTATTCAGCAATAAAAAAGGGGAAGAAATGTGTTTCAGAGACACTCATGATGCTTACAGTAGTCTTTCATTCATACAGCAATGCTTCTTACTGAACCAATATGTATAAAATATCTTCAATCCTTTAATTTTTAAAGATTAGAATAAAAAATGGAAACAAGGTCTGATTCTCTCCAAATTCCTATACTTTAGATCTTCAAAGCTTCACTAACAAAATGCTAGTAACTAACATTTTATACTGGTTTTACAGCAGGAGGAAGGACTACCAATATGTATGTTACATATAAAATAGCACTCAGTCTCACATTCTTCTATGTTCTTCAAGACTCAAAGAAAGAATAAATCTGACTAGATAACCACAAGGACCAGCATCAAAACATAAATATTGTGAACTATGTGTATAAAAATGTTTGAGCAGGTTTTGATATAGGCATACATAATTTGTAGGACATCCTAGGAAGAAATTTGAGACAATTAATTCCTTGTCTAATCATATATTCTATGCAGGGAAGATTTAGCATCAAAAATCTATTGGAAAAGGTTTTAGATAGTTTAAGTACCACATAAATTACTTTTTTTTTTTTTTTTTTGGTAACTTTATCTGCCATGATGGAAATCTTGATTGCCATGATTCAAATACATGTATTAATAGAGATGGGGAAAAAAAGGCCCAACACAGCTTTTGCTTAAAGAAGTAGGTCTCCAATTTAATAGTTGGATAATGGATCCTAGAGTGCTACACAGCGTGAAAAAATATAAACTGCTAAAAAAGTATAAGCAGACATTGTCTGTCCCACTGCAGAGATGAACCCATTTACAGATGTGGAATATTTTCAGCTTGCTCTTTGCAGATGCATAACGTACTGAACTACCCATGTGTGTCTGGCCCGGGGCTGGACTAGGTAATACAAATTCTGCATCTTAGGTAAGTGCAATTTAGAATGGAATCCCAAACAAGTATCTTTAGCACATATGTTTTAGGATTGTTCCATTTTTCAAACACTGCTAGAATGTGGCAGCAATAGAGAAAAAGGAAAGTTGCACAACAAAGTCTGGAGGGTCAACTGCACTTACGAGGTGCAGTTTTTCCAATGGTTATGCAATTTAATCTCTACTGGTTACATAATCATTAATTCTTTCCAGCATAATGTAGGAGAGCTGACTGTAAAAATTTACTTTACTTTCTCCAGGATTTTAATTAAAATACCTGAAAGTTGGAAGCCAAGAGCATTAGTGATAGTGTTCAGCTCAGAGAAATTTTATGAAATAGGCTTAGAACATAATCTAGACTGGAAATTTTCAAGAAACAGAAACTGAGCATATTCTCTGCTATTTTTTTTCCTGTTCTTTTTTTTTTTTTTTTTGTTCAGGAACAACAGATATCTCTTAATGTCCTGTAGAATTCTTTCTTACATTTCATTTCTTTCTATCTATTTCCCTCATTGTTTACCAAATCATTCTTTCTCTAAAAATGCACATAAAATTATATGCAAAAGACAGGCTTAGTGAAATACTACAGTTGTTGTGTTACATGCACACATCAAAGAATTAAGAGTTAGTGTTCCCATAGCAACCTTATTTCTTTGTGTGTTTGCATTAAAATAAGCTCTTAAAAAAAAAAAGAAAGAAAGAAAGAAAGAAAGAAAGAAAGAAAGAAAGAGAAAGGAAAAAAGCATAACATATAACATATATACAGTGATAGAAAGCTGCTATATCTTTTACTCCATCAGGGTGAGAAAAGTCCAGTAATTCCCATTACCACATTTTAGTATGCTTATGAACATTTAATGGTCAGTGTTGTGTGATCATATAATGGAAGATTATTTAAGTAATTCTCCAAATCTTGATTTGTTGTTCATAATGTGGTAGAGGAACTTCTAGGGCTGTCCTGCCTTCCCTCTCACTACAGATTTTTTTTTTCTTTCCTAGTAAAAACATGCAGAAAAAAGGTGTTCCATATAATGAAACTGCTCAATAATAATAATAACTAAAATGATAACTGATTTTTAGTCTGCTTATCTGTAAGCACTAGAGTGAAAGTTAATATCCCTTCAGCTGTTAAATCTTGAAATTTTTGAAATTATTCCATATAAATTTTCAACTTTGATGTTGCATTAAAAATTCATGTATATATTTGGTTCTGTACATATACTTACTGGGAACACAGTAAATGAGCATATTTTGCTTAACAAGCAACTCTGGATTGAAATTAATACTTAAATGATCCCCTAGGACAACTCAGCATTATAGTCTGCAAATTTGTATCACACTTCTACAAAGCCACATATGCCTGAAATAATATGTATAAAAAGATTACCAGTATAATCATAATGAATAATGTAGAAGGATAAATAGAAAAACAAAGTTATTATCAATGTATCATAACTACCTACATGTGACTTTAATATATGGTACTGTCTAAAAGTCTTTCACTGCGTTGCAACTTGTTAGCCCGACTTAGAACAGTTCTTTATAATTGGTAAGCTGTTCCCTATTTCTTTTAAAACTGTTCTTCCAATTCTGAAAAAACTTCCACAGTTACATTAGTGCTCATGGTTATTTTTTAATTACTTTGCAGATTCATAATAGTATGAGCAGTAGACTCATTATGGTACAATTTTTACTTTGCCTTTTCACCTAGAGCCAGCCCTTTACTGCTAGAACCTGCATATTGCCATTTGCATGAATTTTGTCTCTTCAAGGAGACAAAGATCTATCTGAAGATTTCTAACATCAGAAAAAGCCAATCCATTCTATTAGGAGAACTAAATACAATAGAAACAAATGGTGAGAGACTCGGAGAAAATTGTATTCAGTTTTATATTGTTCAATTTTACACACAGGGTTAAGTAACAGTACATCATTGTCTATGCTATTTAAGTGTTTGAAAATTTTGTAACTTTGTTCTGAGCACAAAGCACTTTACTGGAAAAAAATGGGTATGGTCATGGGAATAGTGCAGGAAGAACTTTTCTTTACGCAGCAATACAGATGTTCTATTCTAGGAGTAGGGGAAAATAATGTTCTGGCTTTAGCTTTATGGAAATGGATGAGCTGGCTTATTGTTAGATTAGAAGTACTGTAACAGTATGTTCAAACCTGTTTTTCTTCTAAAACTGACAAAAAAACACTTATGGGAACTTTCCTTTGTGTGTAAAAATGTGCAAGGAACACATGAATATGTGCATGGACAAACACATTTCCTCTTTTCCTCCCTTTCCTCTCCTACTAGCTGTACTACTGTTAGAGGTAGGTTAAAACAAAGCAAATGCATCTGGCAACGTTATACATCAACAGTTTTTAATACATTCTGTCACATCACCAGCAGCTGCACTTGCCACTCGCAATTATATCAGAACCCAAAATAGAACACTTAGAAACTGAACTGGAATAGATGGTTCAGTCAATATATTTAGGGGCTGCAAATAAGGTTTCGTAAAAGGTTCAGATGTAATCTCCTTTATGGTGATTCAAATTTGATTGAAATTTATATTTAAGTTGAACTGTAAATGTAAATACATTGAAATACCACAACACAATTGCACCTTTCCTGTATATGTAACATTTAAGTTTAAACTTTGGAGAACTATCCAAGTTAGGTGCTTGATACTATGTAAAATGGCAGTCTTTCTCACATTAGCTATTTTGTAGCTGAGATGTATTTCATTTTTGGAATTGTACATCTTGACTTCTTCCAAAATTTGAATATAGAATAATGAGCACAAGAAAAAAACAACTCAGTAGTGTAGACAGTAAAATCTTTGCTGGAACAAATACATTTTAAATGACAACTTAAATTCAGAACCTAACCTTGATTATTCTGGACTGGTGCATACTTACTGTCCCCATAACATTATTTGTTTAAAACAGAATAAATTGCGGGATCAGTGCCAACTCATCCATGCTAGCAGCATATTGAATAACCATCTATAAAGTTCACATGAGGATTCATGCTCAAGAGACATCTGCCATCAGATCAAGAGTGTAAGAGGTGATGGTAAGTTGAAGACTAACATATGGTTTAACAAAAGTAGTCCATAAGTGCTTAAACAAAAACCTCTTTTAGCAGCTGACTCCCAATTATCCCATTTATTGTTTTATTCCAAAGTGAAAATGGTGGGAACATTTTTCACATCTCTTAAACCACCTGAAATTTGATAGATAAAGATATCCAGAAAACACTATGCAACTTATCTTTCTGACTTCAGGGAAGCTTACTCAGCCTGGATAAAGGTATACTAATTACATTTTAATATATCATACAACACATAACCACTCAGTATCTGAAATCCACCCTGAGCTAAACAGAAATCCACTCTGAGCTAGAGGAACTTCAGTACCAACAGTAACACAACGGTCTGCTGAGAAATGTCTGCCCATAAGGGCACATTTCAATAATCTTTTCGGTGGCTAGAGAGAATTTTTCTTTTGTAAGTGACACCTTTTTAACGTCTTTTTAATTAACAAAAAGGGGTGCTAGAAAGTCAAATCATCAGTAACAATCCAGTCTTGATAGAGGTAGGTTGTCACATACTACTACATAGGTTGTCATTTAGCAACACTAAAAGAATATAATTTCTAACTCTATTGTCAGGTAACCTACTTTGGAAAATAGTGAATTCAATGCCTAACACCCACATGAGACACAGGAATAGTTGGATTAACAAGTCTAGTGTCATGCTGTCAGCTGCTGTTTATTTAAATAAAATGTCACAAGCTAGAAATAAATTATAAAGTTTAAAAACAGTGAATTGCTATAACATACCGTATTTCTCAAGTTGGACAAAAGTTACACCTCCATTACACTGCTTTACTTTGTAAAAGTCTATTTTTTTTTTGAATCTTTATCTTGCAATTTATGTGGCATTTGAAATATTCTTCCCTAATTCTGTACATTTGTCCTCAAAATGGGTGCCTTTTAAGAAATCTATTTAATTTCCTTTGAAAAAGGCTACAAAAGTTAAACCTTGCTTTTGAAGTATAGCTACATTTATTTCACCTTGTAGTATTGTGTAAATTTCTTTGCTAATGGTCTAATTTCATCAAATTAAGAAGGAAACAACCTTGGAACTCAAGCTCTCCAACACCCTGTTCCTCTTTAGATACTTTAAACTCAGTTACAAATTACTAGACTTTCCACCAAGTTCTAGTTTGCTTTCTTATTTTGTTGTTGTTGTTGGTTTGTTGTTGCTGTTGTTGTTTTGTTTTGTTTTGTTTTTCCAATTATCATAGAAAAGTAAGAATTAGATAGATTGAGATTATAATAGAGATATAGGCGGGGGGAATGGTTTTATTGTTTTAAGTGTTTCTCCCAGATTATACCTCCGACAAGGTGCAATATAGTTCAATGCCTGAACTGAGACTCGGGCTGGATTATACTTTTACTTATTTAGGTACATGAATTTATGAAGTGATGAGCTCCATCAGAATGACTGGAAACAGTGGAAACTTAAAAACAGTCAACATATTTTCCTGGATATTGTCACACCTACATATACTTTAAAACCTATACTTTAAAAATATGTATGTCCATATATAGAAAGGTACCAGAGAATATGATCACAGATAAATCTTAAATGAATGTTAACAGTTAGCAAGAGCACACAGACAAACATTTTAGGAATAAACATAAGATAAAATGACAGGGAGAAACTGCACCCCATTCTCACACACCAAATTACACAACATAAAAAACATGGAGATATTTACTTGTCCAGGCTTCCCATTCTCACATAAAAAGGCTTCATGTTCTGATGCAAATTCAGGAGCGTTGTCATTTACATCAAGAACTTTGATAGCAACAGGCACCCGGGACACTTGACTGTGGTTCCCTACAAAAAGAAATCATATTTAAGCATATTCAATTTTGGTTTGATACATAATTTCTTAAATAGAAACCATACTGGCCATGCTTAATTGGGTTGTCTTATCTGTAATGGATTGTAGAGTTGGAGCATGAGATAAAGAAAGATGGCCAGTATTTTATGGTTGAAAAGAATAAATACACCCCTATTGCAAACAGCATTTGTTGGAGATTAGCTCAATGAAGACCTTTCTTGCACTAAATTGGTAAGATTTTTCTTTGATGAAGTTTGTATTGTTTTATTGATAAAGTCCATTATACATAGAAAAGAGAAGGCTGTAAACAACATAGATTTATTTCTTTGTTTATCTTTGGCAGAGCACAGAGCATTTTACTCTATTCATTGTTCTGACTGCACATCTATTATTTCTTCATTATAAATACGATTAATGTGGAGAACACATTGTGAGAAAAGAACTGTAGATTGGTAGATTGACATAGGTAAAAGTAGATTGTACTTTGGACTAGTAAAGTGCTTTGATTCATCTGCAGCTAACCAAAAATATGACCTATGAACATCTTTCTTCACTGAAATAAAGTCCCTTCATTTATAATATAAAGCTATTTTGCATAAGGGAGTTTATCATTGTAGAGTAGAATAATCTTATTATGCTGTAAGGAAAGAAAAGCTAAAGCAACTGTTCACATTCTACTTTGAATAAATTTCACAGTCAGTTTCCAGTGTCTGTCCTTCAATTCAGTGTAGTTAATTTATTTTAAGAGACTATTAATAAATATTTCAGATTTTATGATTTTTCCCCAAAGAGCAAATACATGAACTCTACTTAAACTGAGATGACCAGCCGATCTGAAGTTTTAAAAAAATGTTCTATAGGACATGTATGCCTCTACAAGTAACCCAATCCTAGTTTCAAAATCCATCTCTTACTGAATATTATTTTGCAACACAGTATTTTATCTTGCTTATATAATTAACAATTTGAATAACTGCACGCCATGTGAATTAAACCGTAGGTCAGACTTGTAATTAAACTATGTGCTTTTGCCTAAATTCTTACTGCAGGAGAGAAAGCTCCTGCGTTAAGTCAGGGTATCAACGTATGTACAGTTGTGACAACTTAGCAATCCATGTGGGTTCTATTATCTGGCAATACAGAATTAGCTTAGGAGAACACAGCATTAATTCTTGGGGGCTGGACAAAAGTTGCTATTGACTTGTATTCAATGTAGCTGTAATAATAAATGTCAAAAAAATAGAAGCAGGTCGGGCTCCACCCATGAGCTGGAGGCCAGTGATGTGGCTGGTAGCAGCCCTACAAGGGGTAGAGATGATTAAAGGAAGAACCACAGAATACAGTGTATTTTTTGTGCTTTCCATCAAAGTTAATTGTGTTGTGACCTAATCAAACCATACCTCTTTCATCATTTTTTTCCCTTGTATGCTAAAAACAGCCATAATTTTTGAGGCTCCACCTATAAATCTAAATTTGTGTAATTTTCAATAGCTCTAATAACATTAAATTGAAATAGCATACAAATCTCTATTTCAAAAGAACAAAACCATGCTATCACTAAATGTACTAGTGCTATAAACAAAGGATTTCTGTTTGCTGGATAGCATGAAATACTCAAATTCCACCTGTATCAGATGTGGAAGATTACAAGACATCAGACTTTAAATACTTCCCATTTGAAGGATTCACAAGTATTAGTTTAGAAAGAGATGTGTTACAGAAGAAAAAGAACCCCCCCACCGAAATATTGTAAGAGTAATATTTATGTCAGTTTCACATCATATGATCTTACTTATTAATAGGTGAGGTGAACACTTATGGCGTGAAATAATAATGTATTTTAAATCAAATAAATGTTAATATGCAAATCATGAATCCCAAACATTTAAAACACATTTTATCTTAACTTGATAATAATACAGACAATGAATTTCCAGCTTATCAGAATTCTCAGCACTAGTGTCATATTTAAACACTAAAGATTTACTTTTATCTAAATTAATGAAATGATGGCAGTTCAAATTTTAAAGACATTACAGAGAAATGTAATTAATTAGATAAGCTTCTAAAGAAATTATTCATGTCCCTTGTGACAGCCCCCAAAATGTTTGTCTTTCATCAGAAATACAAACATTAAATTTAAAGGTATTATAATTAGAAACTCGATGAGAATTCATTTAAAAAATTAATTTACTAAACACAAGAGAGACCCAACTAGTTTGTCTGGAAATCCAAACAAGGGGATATCCACTACCTATTAGGGTTCTTGTGATTATGATGAAATTTATTGTTGAGAAAGAGAGATGGTGAGGGAATTTTATCTACTGCTCATACTGCCCACCACATGATTGCATTGTATTATTTTGTCATTGCAAACTTTGCAATGAATTTTCAGTTCATGCTAAGTGAAAATTAATAAATAAATAATCACCATAAATAAAAATCACCCTAAGTTTACCTATTAAAACAAATTAATGAATTCTCAGTAAGCAAATCCTGTTTTCCTCGAGGATGAAAACTCTGACAAAATAATTCCATCTGCCCATTTTCATACTTTAAATGTCTGCAAACTTCTCTGATGTTCTCTGAAATTATTCTTCTGATTTATTAGAGCAAAAGATGTTACGTTTGCATGGGTAACTGTCCTGGAAATTTTAGTTTCATTCACTTAAACCAGCTGTTGAAAGCATTGGCAACTGCCTGTTAATCCTTGACTTCTGCCAATGTCCCCTTCCTAGGAGATCTGCTCTCCTCGTTCACCTCCACAGATGGTTCTTCCCTCTCAAGCATGCACCTGGAAATCCCCAGGGGTGAATAAAGAAAGAGAAGACTAGCTCCTTGCCATCATACACAGCTGGCCTTCACACTGATCAGTATTCAATGTTCTGAATTGTTCCTTGATTGTGAATGGAGAGTCAGTTCTTTCTAAACTAGTGAAAAAATTTAATTTTAATTACTTTATATATATATATATATNTATTTGGTTAATTTTTTTTTTCCATGGAAACACACAGTCATTACAATTTAGGAAGGCTAAATCTTTCATTTTTCAGGTAGATAGTAACACTGGTTGATTAAATTCCTATCAAGTATGTTATGCAAAATCATAAAAGGGTGTAAAGTTAGAGACATTCTCTCTAAGGAACTAATTGAATTTGCAAAGGCTTCATCAGCTGTATTTATGTTGACGCACAGCTTAAAGAGACCTACCTTCAGTCTCTCAATACAAGTATGTCATTACGACTGTCACTTGAGAAGCAATGGCTTGGTTTGAAAATTTAGGACACTGAGGCATACTATTTAATAATACTGAGTCTAGTTTACCAAAACCCTTTTCAGAGTAAAGCTGCACAGAAAGATTTAGTTTTTAATTTCAAATACATTCAACTGGTCATCTCTGGACAGCACTGCCACAGCACAGCATGTAGCTATAAGAAACACATATGCAAATTCTGCAGATAATTTCCTAGAAGTATAGCTCTTTTATGTGCTGCACTGAAGTCTCAATTACTGTTCACAGTTCTAAGATCCAGTATTCTGTTGTAGATGAGCACAACACGCACACACACAGAGAAAAAAAAAAAAAGAAGAAAAATCTAGACAGGTAAGACAGGTATAAGGAAAGGATGACTTAATGACAAAATAATTAGTGGAACTTATTGGTGATAATAAATAAATTTTCAAAAACAATGGGAAGTCCAAGTGAGGTTAGAAATGCATATTGAAAGGTTTAAAAGCATTATAAGCATCTAAAAAGCTCTTCTGCTTTCCTCCCCAGTTCTCAAGATTGTATTTGAACTTTAAATGCTTGAAATACACACCTTGCTGGTAATCATCTTTGAGTAATGTACCACTGAAATTTACTCAGGATTAAAAAACGCTGCAGTCTGATACAAAAATGACGAGTCAGATGAGATAATCAAAATCAAATAAAAAATCCCCTGTTCCAGCCATTTAGTGTCTTCAAACTTGAACTTTTGGAGGCTAGTTCTTACTGTGATCAACCTCTTTCTTCCTGAAAAAAACTACTAATAAATAACTGAGATGAATATGTGTATCATTGGAAATTTCTAATGCAAAGCAGTAAGCAGTGTTAACGTTGTTCCTATGTGCAGCAAGTAATACTAGGGGTAACTAGACCTTATAAATCAAATTTTGTGTCTTATGCCATAGCTGGCAGAATATAATGCCAATAGCCAACTCCCTTAAACATTTCTTAGACACTTCATAAACATGCTTAAAACTCTTTTCCACTGTCTTTTCTTGATATATATATACACCAGTGGTCTTAAAAAGCAGTGGTCTTTACGAAAGAGAATTATTGCCTACAAAAAAAATGTAAGTTCATCATTTATTTAACACAAAGAAATCTAGTTTCATCCACTTTTCCCTTATTTAATTAAAGCATCCAAAATCACATCAAGGTTCTCTTTAAAAAGTCATAAACTGTCTTGCATTTTAACTAAAATGAAGTACCTGAATAAAAGGTAGACTCCTCGAAAATAACACCTTTTATTATTATTATCATCATCATAAGGCTTGGAAATGGCTATTTCATGCTTCTCTGATTCAGTGAAATTTCTACTCTAATAATATTTTAAATTAGAAGTAGAAGAAGTCCTAGTTCTAACAGAGAAATCAAAACAAAATCTGAATCACTGACTTAATAAAAACAACAGCACTTGTTTTACATCTCTCATACTTCAAACTTATTAAGTTGGATTTTAACAGATCTATTCCCCATGCCTTTATCAAAGTTTTATCCGATGACTTTAATAAGATAATCTACACACAGGACAAGCTTATTTTTCCTCTTTGGCTTTATGTTGTCATTTTCTTTATGCAATCATTTACCTACAAAACACTGCAGCTTCTAACAATTCTTTTGCCATATAAAACTGACAACTCTAACTTCAAGAATCCTGAGAAATAGAGATGCTATTATGAAACTGAATTTTTATTTATGTTGAAGTTTAACTGTAGAAATCACATACTGCAGTAAATACTGTGTTCATTTGTTTGAAGTGTTGTGTAATGATCTGATTCAAAAGAGACTGACTGCCTGAAACAAACTGAGATTTTTTTTTAAAATAACATACCATAAGCTATTTCTGATAATTTTTTGGATAAAATTTAAGCAACCAAACCATAAAAAAACAAACAGACCTGGTCACCATGAAGATTTTGCCCCCTCCCCCAATTCTTAAATTTTTAGAGGATGAGAAAATACCGAGAGCTGTGGAGTATCTATAAAATAATATAAACATATCAATGCATAGTAGAATGTCTGCTGTATAAGACGCTAAGACAAGAAACAAGCCCTTGTTCAAAAATTTATATTTATTTCAGCACAATGGAAGGAGGAGTACAGATTGTGGTGAGCCTCTGCATGTACATGTGTGTAGGAGGGAGGGAGGAAGAAAAAGATATGAAACATATTTCTCGGATTTATTCCTTATGGCATTCTATGGGAGAAAAATAACAATGGTGTTGAAAAGTTTTGTCACCTTTCAGTAGATCCCTCAGTTTATTTCATTATGGTCTCCAGATGAAAGAACAAGTCATGAATAAAGCTAAGCTACAGTCTATTTTTATTTCCTCATGGATAGACTGTCACAAGTTTAACCAAGGACTTGCACAACATCCTCCACTTCCTTCATTTCTGTTCACTTTTCTACCTCTCATTGCTATGAAAAAGTGTCCTGCAAAATGCATGCTTCCACAGCTATGGACAAATCAAGGAGAACCATACATAGTGGCTAACCAGGTAGAGTGTGAGGAGTGTATTTTGACTGCATACCCTGGAAAGGAGGACAAGGAGGAGGGGAAACTGAGGACAGACTCCATTTTCAAGTAAATGACTTCAAAGCTGAATTTGTAGTTAAAAGGTTTCCAAAGTTCAGTAATTCCATCTGTAAAGAGCGACTAACATAGGCCATCTACCTACCTCTAATGAATACATAAGATGCATGGCTTAGGATAAAAGCACAGATTATACTTTCAGTTTGCTGCTAATACAAAAAGAAAAAAGAAAGAGTAAAATTTCTGTGATAGATGCCGTGACAGAAAATGTTACTTATATAAAGCCATATTCTTCAGACCTTGTTCAGACATTTCATTTTCTCTCTCTCTCTTTTTTTTTTTTTTTTTTTTTTTTTTTGCTTTAGGGCATGTAAGACATAAAAAATTATTTAATATAGCCAATAATGAATAGGAAATTTGAATCAGTTACCTAAAATTTGCAGAAAAATGAAACATGCCTGCAAAAAGACCAAACAGATCTTTTTCTTATCAGTAACATTCACCTAACCCAGCAGTGAGTTCTTTGCTTGCCATTGTAGTAGCAAAGTAATTCAAATTGACTGCATTTGTATTTACTTTTCCCTTTCACTTCAAGGCCTGATTCCAATTCTACTGAAGTTAATCAAATCTCTTCTACTCTGGAAGTTTAATCAAGTCCTTGTTCTTAATATTCCATGATCTATTTCCTACATTTAAAGTAATATAAAATTTAAAATTTAAATATAATTTAAATTAAAACCAGGACCTCAACTGGGTACTTTTTTAACTTCAAAAGATCAACATGGATATATAAAACTTGATAATCAAACAATATTTAAAAAAAATACTATATAATTTTCATATAGACAATATATATTGATGGAATCAGCTCCTATTTTGCATATCTGAGGGCAGGCTATAATTTGACATTCAAATGTAACCTTTTTGTTATTTTTCATACCATTAAGCTGTGCAGTTATTCAGCAGCCTAACAAATAGTTACTCTGTAATTACCTCTGGTCCTCGGTGAATTGAAAGATCCATTTGCAAAACTGTGAAATGTTTGTAATTTTTTGCAGAAGTATCACATTTTGCTTGGTGTATATGCATGACATTGTCTTGTTTGAATGCACAAAGAGAGATCAAAAGGGCTCGGAAAGGCAAAACTAGATTAGAACAGTAAAACATCCCCCTCAAATGTAGTTTACAGATGTGAAGAGGGTCTCCTACCAAAACCCTAGCTATAAGAGAAAATCAAAAGATACCGTTCTGTTTAAATTTAGCCGTGCAAGTTAAGAGAGGAAAAGTTACCTGCTGTTGCAATGTGACTGAGAAACAGAAGCCAAGGTAAGTGAGCTGTAATTTTTTCCTTAAGGGAGCAGAGGATAAACTAATGATATGAAACTAAAGTCATATCCACCCCAGAGCTGGAGAGGAATGCCAAGCCTAGGCAACCCTCCCTTTGTGCCACCCTCCCACAAACCCAACAACCCAGAAACTCGAGTTTCAGCTTATCATAAATCACGTTCAATGGTGGTCTCCCTTAAATCACAATATTTGTGTTTTGAAAAATCTACTTCAGTGTGACCTCTTCCTATTCATTCCCAAGGACTCCAAAAAGAAAATACTAGAAGATATACTAGATATTAGATATACTAGGTAACATGAGTGCTCATTACATTTAACCTACATACTGCATAAGAGTGATTAGACTGCATGGGGTATGCACGAGGAGAGAGGAGGATGGATATTAAAGTCGAGGGAACAAAGAGATGGGATAAGGCTTGAAAAGAGATTTAGAAGGGGCATCCTAATCAGAAACTGTAGCACCTTTTCAATATTTGAGTAGCAATTATGGGTACTTGTCTCTTGTCAGAAGCTCTGGTTGCAAACAGCATGTCCTTAGAGACTGTTCTTCTGCATATCTAATTTTGACCACAGTGAGCTTTATATTCATAGTGACACATAATCAAGATATATGTGACACATCAATATGAGTAAACAAATACATAATTCAAAATAAATTATTAGTATAGCTGCTTGAGCGGGTTGTATTGGAAGCTGCTATAGTCATGTCAGGTTTATGACAATGAAAACAACGCTGTTGTATTCACAGATCCTAAATAAATCCTTAAGGAAAAAAAAATGTACACTGCCAACATCTTTCCACCCACACATCTATCCAGAGACCAAACTGAAACAGATGTTGGCAGAAAACAACCTATATTTCTGATACAGTATTGTATTATTGAGCCCTATTTTTCTCTAATGAGGATGCAAGTCAGGCTGTAGTTTGCAGTTATGTCACTTTCAGTAAATTAACTGTGTTACATATGTAGGTGGTGAACTGTTATGAGTACAGAAATTAAAAATATGGTTTAAGTTTTAAAAACTATTAACAGTGGACTTACAAACCATACAGAAAGGGAGGTTAGAAATGTTTGAAGTCACACAGTTACCTTTTTTTTTTTTTTTTTTGCAAAATCAATGCAAATAAATGAAAAATCCAGTTCATTTAACAGAATAAAAAATTTTATATCACTTCAAGAATAAGCAACAGCAAAACTAACCAGAATTGTAACCTCTGGAAGCATCTGCAACTAGGAAACACTACTCTATAGACCCTCAATTTTAACAAAAGGAAGAGCTTTTGAAAAGCTTTTTTCCACTTCCCTGTGGCAGCTACCAATAAGTAGAAAAGAGTTAGGAAAGCAGGGAACCACAGAAAACTATCAGGAACCACTTCTTTCTGCTATCTTTATTATACAGACTAGCAATAATGACAGCGTGATGAAAATGCTACTAGATCTTTACTTGTAGATCACAGCACCACAAACCTAATTAGGATTCCAGATTTTCTGAGGCGGTGTAATGCCTTAATTGCTGTAATAGGAAGAAATAGGTTTTCATTTCTAAATATCACATTGAGAAAAATATCCAGAAAATAATGTGGTGACATTAAATGACAGAATAGGATTTGCCTCAAAAAATAAACCAATGAACAAGCAGGAAGAACACTATTTGAAGAAAAGTTTAAGACACAACAAATGTACAGGGGCATGATTTGCTGCTGTGTTGCTTGATTCCAGGTTAATCAAGAGAGCTGTGCTAGCATAAAAGAGTCAGGAATCTGGCCCACACTTTAGAGCGATTACAATGTTAATATGCTAATACATCATGCATATTAAAATGTTGTAAAATATTGACTCAGATATGCAAGGTCTTATTGTCAATTATAATTAGCTTTGAAATTTTATAATGACTAGCAGCAATAATAATAACAATAAGCAGACTGATTGAGGACAAGACATCTGGAATATTCTGGGTTTTTTATTTTAAATGATTTCATGATTGAAGTAAAATAATTAATAGCCCAAATGAAACCCCCCTCTTCCTTACTGTTAGACAAAATATCAAAATGCTTTAATAAAGCTTTTTATTAAACAAGACTTTATTATAGAAATGTTTAAATTTCATCATTTTTAGAGCTCATATTCCTTTCTGGGACTAACTTTCTTAACAATGCAATTTATTGATCTTATGTTTCCTTCATGGCTAAAATATTGCTGGAGGTACTGGACTTGAATCGAGTTCTAGAAGTTTAGCATCAAACAATTCTGATTTGCACACCAACAGCAAAAAGATCTCCCTAGCATATCTGTATGTACCTTTAAAAATCCTCTGTTTTTCAGCCAGAAAATACCATCATTCTTTGCCATCCAGCGACTTTACTAGAAGCTCAAAGCATGCTACTCTGAGTATAGTCTTTATTCTAGAAAAAAAAAAGTGCTTAAAGAAGATTGACTAAAACGATATCCAGTTACAAACCTCTAGTCTTACAGGAAAAAAAACAGTGGAGATTTCAGATAGAGTCACATTCTGCTTAGAAGTAGTATATCACTTCTTATCAAACTAGATGAATACTACGCAGTATTTTTAAGATGAATCATACTTTCTTCAGAAATTCTGATTCAAGTGTTCAAAGTGCAGATGGCCAATTGTTAGTTGTTCAGTTTAACAATGCACTCATTTTGCTAATATAGTAGGTGTATTGTCACTTTAAACATTCCTCCAGTTTCCTCTAAGTAATTAACAAACATACTTCACATAAGTTAGTCAAGTACATTTTCACTAATAACCCTTCTATTCCTTACTTGAATCCTTATCCGTCTCGAGTTCCAGAAATCCTAAACACTATTGTCCCAAACTGTGTTACATATTTAAGCAGTGAACTGACATCATCTAGTCTAAAACACCACCTAGTTTCCTAACCTTTTGCATTTTAAGTTTTGAACAGTGTTCTCAAATTCCACTATACTTTTGTGAAATCAACATTTGCAAATCCAGAGCTGAGAAGTTTAACCTGGCTTTATAATGCCCTGAAACCAGAAATGAAAGAAGCTAGACTGTTCATACAGTCTCTCTCCTTTTCCTTGCTATAATTATGTTTATTACCTCCTCAGACTTTTTTTCCCATTTAATTACTCAGATGCTTTATTCACAGCTGCCTTACATGCTTTCCTTTGAAATCAGAGGTTACTAACTTCTACTCAGTTCTCCATACCTGAATTTTAATTCTAGTTCCTAAACTAGTGAGCCCACAGAGATTGTTTCATAAATTCACTCCTTTCCCATTCATATTCCCTCATAATATGGCCACTCCCACACTATTATCCATGTGGATCACATCTCTTGCCATTCATGAGCTGAGAAAAACACTAATGGGAAAGCTTACAGTATGTCTGAATGCACTTTATAGCTGAGAGCTGCAAACCACCTTTCTGCAATATGCCAGTCCTCCACTGACCAGTGGCAAATTCTCTGTAGCCCATTACAATCTATGGAGTTCTGTGTAGCCCTGTATTAATGTGTAAATGAATAAAAAATATCTTACTAAATTCTGTTAGTGCAAAAATGATGGATCATCTAGTTTGAGTTCCACTAAGCCAGAGAAAAAAGGGTCAAGCAAAAAAGGTTAATATTCCTGAGCTTCTCCTGCTTAAACCTTCATAAAGGCTTATTTCCTTCTCTTCCTAAAACTCACTGAAATTTACTCAGCCCTAAATTAGAGGTAATTATATGATACACCAAAGTAACTCCCTAAAATGTTAGAATTATTGCTAATAATGCCTATAGACATTTTTACAATAAAAGGCTAAATAACATTAAATAAATGAAAGCATGAGCGAAGGTATTCATGGCATTAAAATGTATATTGTAGCTGAAGGCTTATTCTGAAGAGTAATTATGTCTCTCTTCCTTTTTAATTAGTGTCCTTGTATTTTTTAAAGTAATATACCATACAGAGAATTTTAGTAGAGCATGTGCTGGGTGATGATTCAATTATTGTATTTATATTCTTGGTAAACCACAAGAAGTCTTCCTGGCTTTAGGCCCTTTCCCATTAGGTGATAAAATTGCCTCATACTTCTTCATTTCTAAAGAATGCAGTTGGTATGGGTAATTACCTTTGTCAGAGAGAGCCCACAGGTTTGTCCTTGAGATTATTATGCTCTATGCCTGGAAAATATTTAATGTGGTCAAATCGCCATTTCCATTTCAAGATCTTGTCTATATTTTCATCTTCTGCTTTGACTAATAATTCACCAGAATTTCCACTAGTTGTGGCAGTTCTGGTACTTTGCCAAATACTTTGGCGGAGGGAGGTGGGGGCTAACTACCCCACTGGTATGCTTTTCATTTGGCAAGCATAGCTGAATATCAAGGGTCACTTGATAAAAGCAGTCAATCAAAATCAAAATAATAGCTCCATGACTACACTGCCTGGAGAGTAAGGAAAATAGAAATTCCATTAAAAACCTTCACTCAGAGATTTAAAACTTGGCTAAAAGCAGTGCTTTAGGCTAACAAACATCCTCTCTCATGCAGTCCTGCACTAGGTTTGGAATTCCCCAGCTGACCTGTTGCATGTCGGTGCATGTGATGCAGAATGTGAGAAAAGAGAGAAGTTTTGGAAAAGCCTTCGAGTAACCTGAAGAAATAGAGTGAATGGATGCACCATTCATCCCCCCTAGTATATCTAAAAAGGCTGGAGTCTATACTAATTATAAAAGAACCTGTCTGCGCTTGAATATGCTCGTGGTAGTGTACGTCACAGACCGAAACTGAGATTTGACCTGAATGTGATTGCAGAAATCCATTGCTGAACATGGTCATAGGAAGGTTAGGAAGAAAACACAAATCTCGAGTAGCCCACTCAATGTTGTGTCAGGGGAAAGAAAGCTTGGGAACTTTAAAGGGATCATCATTTAGTTGTCTTTAAAGTTTGTGAGCCATGGTTTCTGTTATTTGTTGGTGTGTTCTTCACAGATCTCACAGATTGCAAATTGGAATATGTTTAGTTTTTCTTTTTGAAATATGTGATATTATTCAATGAATTTCTACTATGTAATACATGCATTCCTGAGAAAAGGTTTACTTCACTTTTTAAAGAGAATTCCAGATAAGCATTGTTAATAATGGATGGACTATAGCGCACTTTTTTTTTTTTTTTTAAAGAATTAATTAGAATCCTGTATCTCAAGCAGATCTCAGATACAGTTTATGAGGGATGAGAATTCAAATATCAGGATATTCGTATTTAAACTAAAGGAATATTATGCAGTTATATTACATTACTAATACATTTCTTTCTTGCTTAAGTTAGCTTCTCAGGGCTAAGTCTTTTATTTGGTTTCAAACTACATTAGTTCTCCATTTATTGCTACTCTTGTTATATCAATTAACCAGCAATGACTGAGGTATAGGGCACTTCCTTAGTATTAATGAGACATACAGGGAGGATGCTGGGGAAATATCTGCAATGTGGCTGTTACAGCCATTAGAATATGGAAACGGGAATCCATGGATCTGGAGGCAGAAAGAAGACAGTATAATTACTATATGCCTTGTACATCTATGACAATCTGATAGCTTGAATGATCAGAATGAACTCTATTCAGAATCTGTGCAAACTGTAGCAAAAATGTTCTAATAAATAAATCATGGCTATTTGATTTTCTTTTAGTAGCTGAATAGCATTGACAACACATAACTCGATAAGTACTACAAAACCTGTACAAGAAACTGAGAGAATACTGAGGAGGTTAGCTCAGCCTGAACTCTGCTCTGCTTCACTGCCCAGCAAAATTGCTAACCAGTTAATGCAAGCAACACAAGCATGTCAATGTGAACAGTAGTTATAGCTATAATTGTACCTTATACAAACTAAAAAATGTATGTGTGTTCAGATGAATAGGCTTACATATGACTAGAAGGATCCTGACTTTACTAGACTTTACTGAATGTCAGAAAATTCGATTTCAAAAAACCAAAAATGTGATGAACCTTTGTACGTACAAAAAAAAAAAAAAAAGAGGCATCAAAAGAAACGCCTGTAAATTAATCATTCATTCTTACTGCACTGCAATTCAGGCTCTCAGAGAATACTTGCATATGCCCCCAGATTCCTTTCCTGTTCAGGGCTTAGCTCCAGAGAGCCCAAACATATGAGCAGCATAACAAAGCAAGGCTATATCCCCCTTCTCTCATGCATCTAGCTGAAAAAAACCCTCCCAACCTTGGCATACAACTTTAAGCTCCTTAGCCTTCAGTCATATAAGTCTTAAACATACAACAACAACAGCAAAAAGAGAAATCCCATTAATCCAGTATTTAAAGTCCAGTGAGTGACAGAAAACAAAGTTCACCTTTTATATGCACAGACCAAAAGGTACGCTCTGAAAGAAAGGTCATTTTGCCAATGAGCCTGATTCCTCTACACTGTAATCACCTACATGTTCATACTCCAGACTCATTCAGCAGAGTAAACCTGGATGCATGGCAACGTAGAAAGAAACTTTAAGAGTCAATTCAAAGTTGCAGTAATTTTCATTATGCCTCTTGCCATAGGTATTAATATATGATGGTTTTTTTTCTGCGAATCCTAAGACTGTATTTCAGAGCGATCTTTCAAAGAGGTCAAACTTCTTTGTAATATTCTCTTTTCTTACAAATCCTTGTGATAGAATTCATCAATATAGTGGAGTCATTACATGACCAGAGAGGGAAAAAGTCAAACTAAAAAGAAGTAAATATTAATTTAAATATATAACGGAGAATGTATGTGTGAATACACCCCAAGAAGAAAGGGTGCATACAATGAAAGCAACTACTAGAAACTGCTTCACAGGGACTGGAAAGAGTCTGCCAGTGATGGGAAAGTGAAAACAGGAGGGAAATGCCACCCCCCAAAATGTATCACTTTGCACAGGTCTCAGGATATGATCGTGACATCAATAGCATGAATGTATTCTGAATTATAACTAGAAAGACGCTTGGCTATGAATAGGAAATGTCCTTCTTCTAAAAGAAAATAAGCCAAACTGGTCTTTTACCTGTTAAGTTCTTACAGAAAAACGTCCCCACTGGCTCATGCTTTCATGCTTCTACTCCTAGTTTAGCTAGACATGGAGGGGTTAGATTACATTTTGGGGCACTCAGAAAGATTAAAAATAAGTAACACATTTAAAATTACCCACCTGTACTTCAAAGCTGATTGCTTTCCAAAAGATCAGCCAGTCTGAATCTAAATCACTTCATCCTCAAGCCAGATGAAAATGCAGAAGAAGTTATGCTCAATTCACCCAGACCAATCCTGTCCTGGAAGATTCCCACCCCAGACAGTTGAGGGATGATACAAAAGAATGACTCTGTCATGGTAACAGCAGAAAACTTCCAAAAACAACTTGTGCTTAAAGCACAAATTTACCTGCAGGTAACATACCAGCACAAAGTTCTGAAAAAGTGATTTATGTTTGGCAAAACTTGGCATTTATCTTTGAAAGTGTTGATAAATCTGGGTATATTTAAGATCCACCATGCTGGGAATCATGAAGAAAAAAAATATCATGGCTTATGATTGGTAAGCAACTGCTACAGCAATGAAATGGTCTGATCATTGCCCATACGAATAGAGGTGAGCCCTGAACTGAAATGGAAAGCAGCTAGGTTAGGAAGAGAAAATGCTCCTGTATGAATGATGCTGACATACTTATTTTTATGGGAGAGATCAGTAGTACATTAATATGACTCTCCATAAAAGCATAGTTTAAAAATAATTCCTCTTTAAATAAGCAGATACAGTAGCCTATGAAATTCAGTTCTTGTTTTATGTAAATGTCAAATAATCATATTAGCAATGCAACAAACAAACAAACAAAAAAACCCCACCAACCCAGCCATCAGCAGGAACTCAAATGCTTAGAACAAGATTGGCATTATTATTTTCATAGCCAGCCTGAAAAGAGGCAATTTTACAACAGTGATAGGTGCTGAGGCTCCCATGAAGTTTAATGACAAAGCTGATTCCTTTCAAAATTCTTAAGTATAATTACATTTTTAAAATGTGAAGAAGGAACAGGCAGACTTGTTCTGATGTAACTTAGAAAAGTGTAATTCTGTTAACTTTGCTCTGATACACACATATAAGGGACATCAAAAAAATGAATTGGAGTAGTATATTGAAAAATTATTCTTTTTATTTTTTTCTTTTTAGACTTTTTGGACAAAATAAAATGCAAAATTACTTCACTTTACATCTTTCTATTCCAGTGTCTGAAAAGCTTTGAATCACAAAGTAATAATTCTTCTTTTGATGCTATTGGTAAATCTCATGAATTGAGATTTCTCATGTCTTGAGAAAATCGGTATGGAGATATTTATACTTCTCTCCTTTAAAAACAGCAGAATTATTAAGTAGCTTGATATTAACCTGGCAAAAAATGTTCTATGAAACTGAAGCTTGCTTTCTTTCCTTATGCAATTTGATTCACTGTGTTGGCTTGGCTTTCCTGCCAGCAGAAAGTATTCTTGCTAATTTATCAAAGTAGTGTTTGCCCACAAGATTTAATAGCAATTAACAGAGCACTGTTGGCACAATTGCACTATTGGCAATGAAATACACAAATTATTAAGGCAGATCTTATGAATAAAGTTTACAGAAGTTATAAGTTGAGAGCTTATTTTATACTCAGACATATCTTTGTCATTTATGCATGTATGTTGGTTATCCCTCACAGATTCCTAAAGTGTCTGTTTTTAAAAGCAAGTACCACAGAAAAATATTGGACAACAAAAATGGTCCAAGTAAGCATCTTTTTTTCTCCCATTCTTTCATGTGTTCATAGGTACAACGTTATGAAAATGAGCACTAAAAGTTCTGTATCATAACACTATATACTTAAAAAAAGATACTCTGGGGTAAGAGCAAGCATTAACATCGTTGTGTTTTCTACATGCAAGATTTAGCAAGGAATTAGCAGCAAAGTTCACCAAGCTCTGAAGACAAATATTGTTATGACAATGCGTCAAGTGTGCATACGCTTATGGGAATTATGCATATATATTGATTGAAGAATAGATACTTTAGCAGAAACACTTTCATAGTTTATGTTTGTGAGGATGACAAGGGATGAAAGACCTACTTCCTAAATCTCTTATTTTTCTTTTTCTTCTTTTTGCTGCAATATGTTTGTCAAATTTATAGTCTAAAATATAGTGCTAATATAAATAATAAAATATGTTGTCTTATCAGATCCTGCCACCAGCACTTAGTCATAATTCCAAATTAATCAAGAATTCTTCTTGATTAAAATCTAGGACCCATATCCCCAGACGGGGTGAAGCTCCTGGCTCCCAGTGGCTTAGGTGTACTGATTGGTCACAATAGTTTTGTAGATCTGAATAATACATGTTCTTGTCTATGGCTGTGTATTTATTCACGTGTATCATAGAATCATCAAATGGCTTGGGTTGGAAGGGACCTTAAAGATCATCTACTTCCAAACCACCTGCCACAGGCAGGGACACCTCCCACCAGAGCAGGTGCTCAAAGCCCCATCCAACCTGGCCTTGAATGCTTCCAGAGACGGGGCATCCACAGCTTCTCTGGGCAACCCGTGCCTCACCACTCTCATAGTAAAGACTTTCTTCTGAAATCAAATATCAAATAGGGCTACTTTCATGCAACATACCCATGTGCTTAAACCTTTATGGTACTGAAACAAAATATTTCTCGCATTAAGAACTGTGTTGAGTCTACAACTTACTCCTACAATAGTAAAGTTTTATTTCTTCTGTCTTATTATAACTCACTACATTTTTTTTTCCATTTACCCTATAAACTCTCTATAAATGTCTATAAATGTCCACATGCATCTCTTCAAACTCTATACTACTTCATTCACTGAAACAAGTGCAGTTTTGAAAAACGAAAGAAATGGAACTCCAGCAGAAATTAAGTTTTGTTTCAAAAAAATTGTACTTTAAAAATCTAATGTTTTACCTTTTACTGAGCTATATACAGTTTCCAGTGCACACAGAGTTAATTATAAAACCAACAGAACTTAAAGTCAGTATACACAAATACTTACTAGTTTCAGTAGCTACAATAGTTATGTTGTGCCACATATTTGTTTCTCTGTCCAGTGGCGTTGCCAAAGTTATTTTCCCATCTTCTGCGTTAATGTTGAACTGTCTCTCAAGGTCAGTATGGCGATCAATGGAAAACCTACAAAATAGACATCCCTGTAATCTACTTAATGAAGTTGGTGTAATCCATACAATTACAAGACAATTTATGAAGCCCTCTGAGAGCTGCAGTTTTATAGCCAAATGGATTGAGAAGCTCAATAGCATAATATAAGACAAAAACTAAGACTAAAAAATTTAATAATTATTGCCCAAGGAGTAATTAGCTGTATACCCAGTATGAAGGTCATAAAATGCCCTCAGGTTCACTAGGTAACATCTTTGAAAAACGGTGCTGATCAAGAGTTAATTACACAATCCATCACATTTATTAGACAGTTTCTATGGTATTTCACAGTAACTGCTGATAATTTCAACCATAATGTATTAAGCACACAAAAATGGTGGGCTTCATAGTTATTTTTAAAAAGGCTGAATAATATTATTTTACTAATAAATTTCAGATTAATGAAGCATGGACTATTCACCATGCACATTATTTGGTTACAGTTCGAGCAGCTCCATGGGCAGATGCCAGTTAGCGAATCACCGTTTACCTGTAGAACACTTCAAACACTGAAGGAGTGATTGTTTTATAGATTGACATTGCTGATTTTTAACAAAATAAGTTTCATGTGACAAGTAGTCAGAGTTTGCAAGTGTGATTTTCCAGGTAAATTATGCAGCCGAAACAAAGCCAGTTTGACAACAAGAAAGACCTGCCATAGATTGCTCCAACAGTGCATTAAGCAGGATGATGATTTAAAGCTCAGGACGGGATCTCCAGGAAAGCTTTCATGTTTGTCCATTTTCAGAGAGATTTTATTAATGTATTATTTGTAAAAAGAAACTAAATCACAAAATTAAGCCTTCCAATTTTGTGATAGGAAAGGTACAAAATGAGACAGTTTATCACTGAACTATTGATATGGTTCAATAAAAATTGACTTCAAGGGGTTTTACTGAATCCTAACTGTGGATTTATATAAAAGCCTTTTAAGCCTTTGTGCCTATGTACTACAGAACCTAACAGCATACACTGACAATTTTGCATCTGTTCTGCATTATATCTAGGCATAATAGTGTGAGTTAGGATACACTGTCAGACTGGATTACATTATAGAGTGGCCAGAATAGTGACTCAGACTGTCAGTTTCTCATTACACTTCTATTTTTTTTTTTTTGCAAATACACTGCTAAACTCAGTGATAAAAGAGCAAGAACATATTTTGCTACAACGTCAATGGCACAGTTATATGAAAATCAGTTATGCCACTCTGTTTTACACTTTATCATAAGCAATTTCAAAAAAAACCCTAAGTTCTGATTCTGAAGTTCCTTTATATGCCACAATAAACATATCCAGATTATCTCAAACTCATTCCAACATCACACCATTGATTTCAATACATGTAGCATTAGGATCTGATGTCAAAGTTTAGGATTATAGCATTCCTCTTTTTTATTTCAGTGTCAGATATTTTGTTCATATTCAGAATAAAAGATAATGTTGCAATTAGAGTGCTTGTGCAATGCATTCAGTAAGATATAACTCATTTTCAAAAAATAGTTCAAAGTTACAACAAAGTTACAGTGTAAATGTTTAAAGACCGTGTTTATTACCAAAGATCAAGGCTAGCTTAGTCACACTGGTAAGGAACTTAACAAATAATGGACTTACAAATGAAGCCCCATGTTTAACTAGGAAATGTGATTTGCTAGACATTCTTCTGTTTTTAAACTCTCAGGATAACTAATTTTACTCACTTAAAAAAGAGTAGTTTGGTTAAAAAGTACAATACAAAAATATGAAATCGAATTGCAAGTATTATGTGCCTAAAGCTAGGCACACGTCTATATTTGGACATTCAAGTAAACTGATTTTCTAGTGAACTCCATATACTCACTTCTCTATGGTTTAATGCGAACTGTACTATCCTCAGCATTTCTGAAAATCGGGTCACTTATATGGAGGAATAAAGCTGTAGGTGCCTAACTTTAGGCAATCATATTTGAAAATGTATCTTAACCTTACTTTAATGTCTCACTAGTTCCCATTTAAGTATTAGAAATAAAACTTCTGGTACTAGTGAAGTTGGTAAAAAATATCTTACAGACTTATAGGTTTAAGCTTATATGTTTAAAATTTCACTCAAGAAAATAAGAGAAAGCAAGCAAAGTAACTCTTTTAAAGATCTCATTACTTAAAACTAATCTTTTAATTCTTCAAGTTTATGTAAGGATGCAGAAATGACTATCACAGCTCTGCTACCAAACTTCTATGAAATTCTTCCAGTCCACAAACAAAACAAAATGTGAAATGCTTATGTGCTACCGAGTTGACCTGGGCTTGACACAAATTCCGCTGGGATAAGATGCATTTTTTTGTCTAAGGATCGAGGTTTTTTTAACCTTCCATTCACAGTCTTCCTTCAGTACATTTTCTGAAGATATAAAACTGTGAGCATATCTGTGAGTTTATTATATTGCATTTCATCTCTTCCCAACAGTATTTACTCAGAATGCAAGAACAGCATTCAAAATGGAACGTTTTTAATGTACGTTTCACAGGTTTACAAGACTACAAAGAGGTAAAACCCTCTCCTGATTTTAATTTGATAAATATTTGGTACAAAATAAAAAAATAAAATCTGCCAAGTCATAAACTTGGGAATAATAATACCACATTTGCAGTTTCCTTTTCATGATAATGGTATTATAACTCTTTTTAATGGGAATGCATTGTCAGATCCATAAGCTAAACATAAAACATACATTTCTCTAAAAATGAGAAAAGAATATATTGGGAAATAATATCTGTTGAAATTGCCATAAAACCAGTGCAGGTTATTGGGAGGTTTTGGTTAGTTTATGGGTCTGCTATGGCAATTATAGGAACAACTCCATAGTGGTTTAACAGAAGATTTAAAGTGATTCTTAGTCCCGCTCCTGCACTACTGATACTGCTGTTATGACTTAATTTGATCTATTCTTTATTTGCACCAATCTAAATAAGAGCTGAAACCCTTTTTGCTGCACCTGCTGAGATTTGAATCGCAAGACTGATACCCCATCAGTGGTAAATCACCATTGTTTATTATTGCCAGGCAGACAGGACAAGCTACTTAGTGACAGATAAACAGCTGCACCATTAGGGAGGCAGAAAATATCGTATCTAGATTTTTAAGGCCTGCTGTGAATTAAGAAAATGATCCACTACTGCCAAAAGATGAAATCTGTTCCAATATGAATGGGGAAAACCTGCCACAGTGAAGCTTATCTCTCCACAGAGAAAGACACTGAAAGGCAGTGATTTATAGGAGGGCAGAGACAGTATAGGAAGAAAGATTATTACTCATGCTTTTCGCTATGCACTTGGATCAAGCTTTATCCAAGATAATTTACTGCAGATAAAAGACCATGGTTATAAAATAACAAGAGAAACATGAAATAAATACTACTGGAATCAATAGATTTGTATGCTAATAGATAATGAGCTTCCAAGCCTTATTATACAATAAGCCAGAATGTACCACCCTTACTAAACTACAGTAAAGCTTTACAACTAGCTCAGCTGAATTCACCGGGTCCCTTTTCCAGGAGAGATGCGTGTGGTCTAGATGTGGAAGGATCTGAGCCTGGAACACTGACACATGCTTCTGAAATGAGTAGGCTAGAATAAGACAAACTGCTGACCACATTTACAGTTATGAACCAAATCTTTAAATCTTTTTCACAATCAGGCTTCAAAGTGTGTATATTAAGGAATGCGCACAGCAGAATAGCAAAGAAAGAGAAAAGAGAAATATTGCTACTTATGATAATAACATTGCGTTATGAAAGACATGATATATTTGGACTAACCTAAGAATTGAAACGAAGAGATGGCTCATATTCACTGGGAAAAGGGATAATAAAATCATAACTCAGCTGGATACCACATTATCACTTAGCTCTCCCACAACTATGGCTAAACATCAACAATTAAAAGTACTATACAATATACATGTCCTTTAGTCCCACTCAGCTAAAAATGTCTAAATTTTAAATATCTTTTACTGATAGGAGATTTCAGACCAATGACCAGAGTCAAAACCCTGCATTTGACGCAAGACATTAATAACCCTATTGAGGTATTTCCACAAGATGGGCTTATTGAGAACCAGACTGGTAACCCATCTATACACCCGTGCACACATCTACAATAGGCTTTATGCCCTTTAGGTAAAGTGAGGAAGAGATCAGAGGATGTGTTTCCTCTCTTCTAAGCAGGCGTAACGAAGAAAGCACAGTTGTACTGGATAGAAATGAGTTCCTTTTTGTCTCCTAAAATTCTATTTTAAAGAAAAAAAATACACTGAAAAATGTCAAGGCAGTATTCAAAACTCCATTATTTTTAGAACACAACGTTTTAAATCTGTTTTTCAAATTTTTTAACTTGTTTATAATATTTTGGAAAATGTATCGTAGAAAATATACATAGGACTGACATCATGCTCCTGATATAATAACAGAATAAACAATGGAAACACACAATCAAAATGAAACCATCTAATCCAATAAAACAATGTTTCCTTTTTTTTTTTTTTTTTCCCAGAATCTGCCATGTTCCAATTTTTTTCCAAACCGGAAAGAAAGTAACTACACTTCTGCTCCCTACTTATCTCTGATGAATATTTTTGCTACTGTAACAGTAAAATTAATAACTTGAAAACTGTCTGATTGCCTTGAAATATTTTTCATGCAAAAAATGCAAAAAAGGGATTTGGACTTTCCAGTGCGATCCCAGATAAAGCCAAATTAATCAGACGAACAAAGAAAAAAAAAAAAGGAATCTTCACAATTATCTATCATGCCAATACCATGGAAAAATTCAAAGATAAATTTTTAAACTACTACATATATTTTTAAATACAATATCAATCATACTAATTAATAAGACATTTTTGTTTATGTAATTAATTTTGGCCCAGTCTGTTCATGCATATCAATTGTTTCTGTATGACTCGATAAAGTAATAACATTCTAATTCTGTTTACACATATGAAGTATTTTTGCTTTCAAATGTTTGAAAATATCTTGATCTTTAAAATGATGAAAAAATGGAGATGTGGTAAAGATTTTACACATCTCAATTTTCTGGTCTTGGAGAGAATGAAGGGGCTCAATTTTAGGACATAGAAATGCTTGTAGCTGGGCTAAACTACTTGAAGTTTGGGGCAGCACTAGAAAAGTCCAGGGAAACAGAGCAAGACTGGCAAAACAGACAAAGTAAAACTGAAGAAAAGTTGAAGCCAGACGGAGATGAGGAACAAAGGGGACACGTTTGAGAAGCAGAGGGGCACAGGACAAAGCCAAATGCAGAGCAGAACATGGTAGAGGCAAGGAACTAAGGCTAGATTGAAAAAATAATGAGTATCGAGCTGGAGTAAATGGAAGAAAGCCAACTTGCTGCCACCACGGCTGGTTTCACACACCTTTCAGAAGACCCTGTCTTTGTAGTGGCATTGGAAGCCCTTTTTCACACGTCAGTGACAGCAGTAATAAAACTGGGGATGGAGCCACTGCTTAAATTGTGACAGATCAAACTGTGTGCATTCTGTGTTATACTTTTTCCTGTTTACTTAACACTACTTTAACCTGGGTAACTACTCTCATTAATTTTCCATTTCTCTGATCAAGTGACCATCTTTGATCATCCCGAGAGCTCCTCTGGTAAGAAAACAGCGTAGGTGTTTATCACTGGGCTGTGCTGCAGTAGCAAGTATATTATTCCATTACTTAAATTTATGTAGGAATATTTGATAGTCAATGCTAAGTTTTGCTAGGTTTGGAAGGATGACTTCCAGGTGAGACATTCCATGTACTCCATCTGCATACACAAGTTCTAATATATTCTGAATGTCTAATTCTGAAAATGCTAAAATACGATATGCAGCATGTAGGCCCCCTAAATAAAGGTTTAAAGTTTGGCTCTGCAACAAAGATAATGTAAATGATGATGATTAGAAAATGTACTTACGTGATAGATTACAACAATTAGCATCATCTTCACAATGCTGAAGACTTGTGTAGCTTATAGTCTCTACGGCAGCAATGTTCAGCGACGACTATTATTAAACAGACTCTCCAAATACACTTTTACTATGAATTTGACATTCTTGTGTTTCTTTTCATTATGGTTTTAGCAGGCAGTACTATACTTAGTAAAATACAGTTTGGAAACAGTCACATCACTGTTTAACAAAAGGGGAGGGAAAGATGTGTGCTTATCAAAATGAGAAAACACACTGATCTGATGAAACTGAAATAACAGATTTTGTTCAAGTTAGATGAAAAAGGGAAAGTATTGTAAATTGAAGATGCAAAAGTAATATGGGCATAATCATTTCTGACTTCCTATGATTAAACCAGGGATAGGCTTAGCCAAAGGAATACTAAATATAGTTTTACAATCTTGCAACCACATGGAACAAAGGCAGAGATTTTAAGATTACTTAAAATAAATACAAAGATAAACACTGATGATCCAACCCCATTGGACTTCATACCCTCTGTTTCTTATTTTCATTGCATTCCTACTGTTTGATAAGATTATTCAGGTAGCAAGGAGTATTTTTTGTGATTTTTAAAATTATCTGAACTGATAAGTATAACATCATAAAGTGAAGAAATCCTATACAAGTATTTTATAGAAACAAAACAGAGGGAGAACAGCAACATACATACAATGTATGGGAAAATACACTTAGTATTCTGCCAGCAGTTTTTTCTATGAGAACTTTAGAGCAGCATTACCTTATAGGACTGGAAGACACATCAGGGTCATGAGCAGTCACCTGACCAATCACAGAGTTAATAGCAGCATTTTCATGCACTTCCAGTAGGTAAGTAGGTGATGAAAAGACTGGTGGCTCATCAGCATCCTCTACTACAATTTTTACTGTTGCTGTATCCTTGAATGGTCCTCCACCGATGAAGCGCGGATCAATATGAACGTTGGCTGCTTCTACCTTCAGAGTATAGGATTTTTTGGTCTCGAAGTCCAGTGGCTGTTCAGAATGACAAAGATGAATGTCTTTTACTAATGGCCACAGAGAAAGAGCAAATTAATATAATGCTGATGGATGAAAGCCATGTGCATTTAAGCACATTCAGTGAGTTTTAATGCAAGCACTTCCCACTCCCAGAAATCCAACCTGCAAATTTTCTAGGCATATATTGATATCTGCTTATTAACCAGCCTCAGAGAAAACAAGACCCTTTGTTTTCTTGTTTTTCAAAAGAAATTTACCACAATATTCTCTCTCATGAATTATACTACTACAATTACATATCAGATAAATACTGCAAATTTGTTGGTGATGACATGACTTGCATACTAATAATATACTTAATCAGTGCTTTGTTAGTTGGAGATAAGAAAAAATTATATAAAAAATTATTACCTCCACAAGGAATAAATATGTTATTATTTCCAGAACTATGTGAGAAATGCAAAGAACTAGCAATTATTATTTCTTGGACATGAGTGAGAGGCATTAGGTGGAAAAATTTAGAGCTAATAATATAAGAAAGTACTTCAATATTATTGCACTTCAGATAACTCTGCATTTCTGTTTATAGGGGTAAATGAGGTAGACATCTCTCAGGAATTTCTGACAATTGTAGCAATTCCTCTTTCTGTATCTTATTTTTTTTTCAGAGAGAGAAACACGAAACCGATTACTTTATTCTACCAATATACCTTCCGTGTCACCATTGTTTTTACTATTTTACAGCTTCATATTAAAACATAAAAGATGAAAACACAGTGGATTTAAAGGAATGAAATACCAAATAAAAACCAAATCTGTGACACTTCTGAATATCAGAATTTTTCATTATAGGAGATTCAACTTTGTGTCTTGAAGCACATCAGTATATTCACTATATAATTCTCTTGTGTCTCACAATGATTCAAGTTTCAAAGATGCAAATTGCCAAGCACTGGAAAGATATTAAGATTTGCATTACAATGTCCCAGGGATAGAAAGAAAAGGACATAGAAACTCTGAATCTGCAATGCAAATACTGGCAAGAACACAAACAGGAATCACAAAACTCTTTCAGGAAGTCTGTCAAAGCCTTCAGTACGTATACTTTTGAATTTTGTTGATTTTGTTTTTCAGGTATGAATCAAGCTCTAATGGGATTTGCTCTTTCTCACAAATTCTAGTAAACATGAGAAAACCTTGCTTCCTTAGCAGCTCTTAAATTAGCAAGCTTTTGTAATTACAAATGGTGATTTATAAATCAGCATATTCACAATTTGCTAATCATAGCTACTGTATCATTTTTTCAACTGCTTTTCATATGCTTTATAGAAATGACAGCACCCCAATACATTTAGTCATTCTTAATCAGACTATCATACTGAAAATTTACTCTGCATTGTCTAAAACCCATGAATTTATGCTGGAGAAAATCTATTGGTGAACAGTACCCTACATACATCATCTACTGTAGTAGAAACAAAATGATTATTGCTGTCAAAATGAATATATGAAACAACATTATGTTAGAGACTTAGTTATGAAATAAAGCCAAGGGAACTGGGGCAAAAGGCTAATTGCCTTAGTTTACAAAGGAGGCCACAGAATACAATAAATAACAATAAGGAAGATCAGGGATGTATATCATAATTTTCTCTTTAGGAAAACAGATCTAAATTTAGATAAATATACACCATCTTATCATGCTTCTAGAGCATGGTCCTCCTCATTGAGAAACAGAAAATAAAAACTTCCAACAGCTATTCTCTCTGACCTCTTTAATCACAGGTACAAGTTGAATATTAATTACCTGTACTCACTGTATTCTTCTTTTTTTCACTGGAAGTCATGCTTTTTTTTTTTCTTTTTTTTTTAAACACACAACAATGTAGAGTGCTCTATGCTGCTTATTTAAAACCCTCCATGCCAGTGTTATGAGTTATGTTCACATCCTTCTTTGGAACACAGCATGAGAATCTGCTCTCTTCTCCTTTCCCAGAAAATAATGAAAATGAAGCCTGCAATTAATGTTTCATTGACTTTACTAGCCCAATTGTGTTCTAGATATGCTGTCTCCCTCCACATTTCTGTATATAGTTGGGTGTTCCTTCTGTTGTGTGTACACAAATACCTCATCTTGCATACATCAAGACTGTGTAAGAATAGAAAAGGTAACAGAGTTGTAGCCTTCTCTATGGCCCAAATTTGGCATTTCTCATTTTAAACAGTACTGATGTCCTTGGTAAGGTTCACTGAAATCATTATCCATTGAGCAAAGAGAGTTCAACAAGAGAAAAGTTAGAAGATCTAGCCTCTTACGCATTAGGTAATTTAAAAAATAAACTATGATTTTTTTTTTCTCTGAACACTATTTGACCAGTTATACATCAAATTAAACAAGAGAGAAAAGCATTTGATGAGTACTTAGCTGAGATTTTATGAAAGTTTACACCACCAACAACGCAAATTCTGATCTACTGCTCCTTTTTGGAGCCAAGAAAGCAAAACCTGTATGACTTGAGCACATGAAGCAGTGGTTGGACTCAGGAAGCCCAGACAAGATTAATGCATGCCCAGAACAGAAAATACTGCCATGGAAATTTCCCCAGTTGTCACCTAAATGGCACTTCGGAGGGACATGGCTTATACACCCCTACTTTTATCAATTCACTGGCTTAACGCCTCATCCACAGATAAAAGAATCCTTGTACAGTCTGGTTGGGTATGTGCAATAAACATTTTTTAAAGAGATATCATTTACCTTTCTCACTCTAATAATGCCATCCTGAGTTTGGGCATCCGTCGTGATTTCAAATATATCCATTCCATCTCCTTCAATAATATCATAGGATGACTTAGCATTTTCTCCAATATCCAGGTCATTTGCTTTCACCCTTCCTATTGGTTCACCAAGGGCAACATCTTCCATTACTGAGAAGTGATACAGACCTTAAGAATAAGAGGAAAAGAATAAACATTACACCCAATTCCAGCATCTCGTCTGCTCTTCATTTGTTTACACTACCCCAAAGCAAACTCTTGAGATGTGCAACCGATACTAATCACATTTACATGAGTTATTTGCTGAAAGCAGCAAAACATGTTCCTTACATACAAATATTCAGGTTGCTGTACCCGAATGTTCCTTTCATTACAGTAGTATCCTGCCTCCTGCTTGCACAGATGCTCACTGTTGCTGAACATAAATATTAAGCTACTTTCAACACTGCAAATATGTCATATGTTGTCTACTGCAGATACCACTGAACTTACTTTTTTATTTACAGACTTGCAGCTATATTTTTGATGGAATTCAACTACTAAACCTTGGCTTTTGCTCTGTAGAAAACTCACCTAATATGGTAAAAATGCCATTTACAATTTCAGATCTTTACTACTTTTTTGGCCCTTATCTTTTACTTTAATCTGTTTTTGTTTTTTAACCCCTTCCCACCTCCCTTTTGTAGTAAGAAACTACTCAATAAAACATTCAAGGAAACTCACCAACTTTAGCTTGTAAAGGAAGCAATAACTTTTCATTGTGTTCATTACTATATTTACTATTTGTTTGTAGGTTTAGATTATAACCTGCTAAAAAGTGCTATTCAAATCCTCAGCATTATTATTTTTTGTAATCTTTGCTTAAAACCACCTGACCTAAAATGTTTCAAAAATCTATTTTGAAATTCTAATATTTTAGGTAAGCAGTTTACTAAAAGAAAAAACAAAATACCCATTTTACTATTGCACCTCACAGTTCTTAGCTACATTTTGAAAACAGAAGACAGATGCATATTTTACATCAAAAATTCTGTATGAATCCTTTCTTGTTTAGCTCTTGGTTGATGCTCTGGTTAGTATGTGACCTAACCAACTGCAGTGAGTAGAGAATTTTAGTAGTTAAAACAGTCAAAAAGGAACTCAAGGTTAGGAAAAGAGACTGTTAAAAACAATATAAATATTCTTTGGCAAAGTGTGCTGGACTTGTTCTTTTCTTTCTCCACAGTTGTTCTAAGACAGCTTGTGATTTTTAGTGTAAAATTGTAGTGCAGCTAGTAGTTTTCTAAAACCAAATCACTCTGGTGTTTTTGCTGGAACTACTTGTAAGCTGATTACAACGGCAACAGAAGAAAGTATGAAGGAAGCCACGAGGAATTCACAAATCCATATAGTGAAATATTTTTTTTTCCTTTAAGCTTCTAGACTAAATTATTAGAGATAATTTGGAGACCATCAAGATTCCTCAAGAATATTCACAATGGCTCACAAACAACGTGCAGGTAAAGGAGACCTACAGAAAATGCCTCTGTAGGCTTTATTATGTGTTCATATTTTATACCGCTTTCCACACTTTGTTGCTTGACTCTCCAGACACAGTTGATTGCATTTTCCGGTTGATATTTTTTTCTCAGATTTATTAATACAGTTTACAAAATACTGTAAGAATGTTACTATTGTGATGCAAGTGACTCTTTTACATAAATTGCTCTCAAGTATTATGCATTGTCCTGTCAAGATGTCATAGTTCAGAGCTGCCCAAAAATCCACATTATGCATCTTTGAAAACCTTTGGTTTTCACAGCAGTGCACAGTTCTTCTCAGTATAATCTATGGTAAACTGCCAGGTTAAAAACTTCAATGACTTATAAAACGTCTCTAAAATGATTTTAAAGAGATCACAGAAGTAGTGAAAGTTCATCTTTTTCATTTCCAAAACCCAGGAGGCTAACACTTTTTGAAATCTAACCATAAATATACATTTCTGTCCTGCCTGGAAACAATAAACCGATAAAACACACTGCTTTCCGAGTTCATTACAATTTATTGTGAAAGCAGCATGTATTACATCTTATGAATTTCTATTTCATTCCAGTTAGGCTCTATTGTAAGTTTGATCCTTTCTTATTTTCCTTTCCAGGCAAATGCCGACTGTGCTTTAACAGTGTAAAAAATGTTACAGACTTGATCAGCTCTTGTATAAGGTTAGAGTAATGACTAATCTGTAATGTTAGGCAGCATGCTTGGAATACTCAGTTTTAAAAGGCAGAATTTGTAATAGAATCCAGTTTCAATATTTACTATGGCACATCCCCATTAAATGCAATATATACATAATATAAAGCTATAGCACATGCATTTTTTTTTCCTAACAAAGTTGCATAACCATCAGAGTTCTAACAGGGTGGTTATTCCTAGATGGTAGCTTGAATTCTGTGTCGGAATCCACTAGCTGTAAGAGCTTCAAAGACACCAACTCATTCTTTGTTGAAGGAAAACTAATCTGCATTTTCCACATTAAAAATATATTTCAAGGATTTGTGATGCAGTCTTTCTCATCCTACCCAGTCAACATGTCACTATATCCAAACTACGGGAGAGCAGAACTGCACAGGGAAAGTACAGTTTCATCTCCACATGCATTCACTCCTGTGCTTCCTGCTGAGACCTCCAGCAAACGTACCAATTAGCACCAGTTGTGCTGCTGATATTCTGATCGGCTTTTTTCATACTGGTTGGCACAAATGCTTTTTGACACAGAAAATGCTGATACAAAGAAGAAAGCCAGGTAAGCTGGCAGAAGTAGATGCAT
Source organism: Anseranas semipalmata (assembly GCA_013399115.1). NCBI lineage: Eukaryota > Metazoa > Chordata > Aves > Anseriformes > Anseranatidae > Anseranas > Anseranas semipalmata. The sequence goes on from VXAA01000243.1 coordinate 4,228,641, forward strand.
ATTCACAGAGTTAGAGCTACTGTACACTGCAGGTAAGAAATGTCCCTCTGCGTTCTGGTGATACGGTTCAGCCAGGAGTCTCATCCACAGATGTTTACATTATTAGGGGACTTGTCATCATGTGTTGGAAAACACTGCTATACAAGTGCAAGCCATGCATTCTCAAAGTCAAAAATATATGCATTTCATATTTTATAACGAGAAAACCTCTTAATGTGCACAGAGTGGTTATCTGTTAAAAACCACTATGCTGAGGTAATAAATATATTTTGGGGGGAATAAGCTTTTACCTCTGTTTATTTATTCTTTGTATATATTTGTATGTGCTTTTTCTAGTTTATGGGGAAGTATTTATTACATGCTGAGAACTAAGACAAACCTATTTCTTTCTTTGTGTCTTCAAAACAGGGCAAAAGTGGATTCTAAGTGATGCGTATGTGGAAAAGAAATCATTTTACACGGGATGCATAGGTACCTTGTTGGAAAAGCATGCTTCTAAAAAAATAAAAATGATACACAGTCTAGATGTGAACACTCTCCAAACCCACTACAGACTCTTAATACCATACAGCAAGTTTTTCAGAACAAGCTGGATAAAAAGGTTTCTAATAGGGTATTAGATTGCACCTGTTCCAAACAAAATCGATCCAGTCATTATGCTCTTCCCTTTTCTTTTTTCTTTTTGTCTTCATCTTTGAAATAGACTATAGGATGCCAAATCATTTTAACCTAGCCCAGCAAGATATCCATTGGAACCACAGTAGTAAATATGGATTTGAAATTAAAGACCAACAATTATCTAGACGCAAACTTAGTCTTCTTTGTTTTCTTCACTGTTACCTAATTAGTCAAACCTTTATTTCTTTTATCAGTTGCATATGTTTTTCACTGGTGGTGTCCTTTGCATGAGATGGAAGCACATACGAAAGCAACTAAAACTAGCACTTAGAAACAACTGCACTGAAAGCAAAAAACACCCAAATAAAAAAATGAAAGAACATCCCCAAGCCCTTTTGTGTGGATTTAAGAGAGATAACAAGGAAGACAGAGGGCTGTGTACATGGCTATGGGCATAATTCCCTCCTTCCTAAAGCTCTTAATCAGGCAAAGGACTATTAATCTTTCTCCGGTAGCAGCTACATATTTTTAAATTACATTACAAACCCAGGCAATATGATGATAAAAAAAAATCAGAATTAAAAAAAAAGGAGAGAGATATTACTTTCTTATACAGCAGAATGCAAACACATAATGGCACTTACTCTGTGCAAACTTAGGAGGATTGTCATTAACGTCAGTGAGTGTAATTGTCACTGTTGTAGTTCCAGAGAGTCCACCCATATGTCCTCCCATGTCCTTTGCTTGGATGACAACAAAGTATTCTTCTTTGGCTTCTCTGTCCATGTTGGGAAGAGCTGTTTTAATTATAGCTAGAACAAGGGCAGGGAGAGAAGACTGTCAGATACAGACCCAAACTCAGTTTTGCAGGTATTTTTATTTTTATGGATGTAGGTAAATATTTGTATAAAAACTGAACCGCTAAAGGTCCAGTTAAGTTGCCTCTTAGTACCAAGGATAAAGAAGAAACTGAGATTTTCAAAACAGTATATTAGTGCTCACTCACCTTGATTTAATTAAGAGTGCAAGGAAGTCGCACTCAAAAATAAGATTTATTCATATCTGTGATACATACTTTTTTTTCTTGATAAACCCTTTGGTTTCTTTCCTTTCTCCCACAGAAATCAACCATAGAATTAAAAAATTAGGAATAATAATGTGTTCTGTAAATAACTTTATTGTTATAAATAAGGTGACTTATAAAAAGGGTGTTAATGTAGAGTATCAAAGTTTGGTCCACATTAAATTTTTTCACTAATAGACCTGATCAAGAGATCATTGAAACATTATTTCAATGGGTTTTGTATTAAGCCTACTATAACTTTTTCTCCATTATTATTTTTAGGCAGGCAGTTTCTCCTGTTTTTTATTCTATTATACTTTTTTTTATTGTATTTTACTTTATTTTTTAATTTTAAAAAAAGTAATTTACATAGTTAAGTCAGGCCTACAGATGACTTGTAAAAAAAGATCCCATATTTAGTACTCTGCATTTTACTCTAAGACAAGTTAACTAATTTAATAAAGTGATCATTTTTCCTAGGCATGTATTTTAATTTGTCTTTTAATGTGTGAAATGCTCTATCCCTTGTCTATGCTTTGAAAGATAAAAGGAAGACTAAAATACCTTAATACATGTCTACATCAGAATTACAATTTTTGACTTTTAAGGCATAAAATTTTCGGGTTTCTCTGGGTGAAGACACTAACACAATCTGTTATTTCAATATTCCTATCTGCTGTCTCAACCATAAACCATTTGCTAGGGGCTAAGAGGTGAAGATAGTCAAGTTTTAATTTCAAACAAAATAAAAAGGTAAAAAGAAATGTATTCTTTTAATTACTATAACTGGAGCTGAATGTTTTTAAACATTGAATATATCAAAATTATATGGGTTGATTGTTACCACCACTATTTCTGTGTTCAGTATCTATAGAATTGAGGTCAGCTAAAGAAAAGCAGTGTCAGTATCTCTTATAAGGCAAACTAACAAACCAAAAAGTCTCTATCCTTTCCAGATAAGTAATGTGATTAAGACAAAAGACAGACGAAGAGAGTTATGCACAGAGGATTTCAAACATAACAACTTGTTTTATTTATTTATTTATTTATTTTATTCACCAGTTCTCAGGCTGGGCTCACAAGAAATACTGAAATTTTCAATCTATTTTTAGAAAACAATTCAGCTCACCAAACACTAATAGGCATACGGCACATTACCTCATTGAGCATTCAACCTGCTCTACTTCAGTTCAACCCAGAAACAAATTGAGAATAAAAACATAATCACTTTCAGCATGTTATGATGGATGAAAATGATATGTGCCAAACAGGAGTGTAGTTTAAAAGCGAGAGATGAGAATTACCAAAAACTAACGTAAGGCAGGTAGACGCTTGCTGGAAAATTGTATTCAGAAAACTTATCAATGGCTTACTGTCAAGGTGGATAGATGGATGAAGTTGTTCATAGGGTTTGTTCTGCTTCTAGCATCATTCAATGTTTTCTGAATGATGTAAGACAGGAAAAACTTATCAAGCCTTTCAGATGACACAAAGTTGGGAGTAATTGCAAGTACTAGAAGAACAGGATTAGAGTTCAAAACAATTTTGACAGATTGGACAGTCTAAAAAAGCAGGATGCAACTCCGTTTGGTGAGTAAAAAGTATTTTGTGTGGGTGAAACAATTAACTTCACAATTACAATAGAGCAGATGACTCACAAGAAAGAAAAGAATGTGGAGTCAAAAAGAGCTGAATATGAGTCAACAGTATTTTGCTGTTAAAAATGTTTAAACATTTTCTGATAATATATTAGCTAGTATGTTGTACACAGGAACTGTGGAATAATCCTGGAACAGTGTGTCTGGTTTTGGGTCCTCCTCTTCTGTTTTGCAGCTGATGAGGAGTGTCCAAAGCAACAAATATGATAGCAGAAAGTCTATGAGAAAAAATCTGGTTTGTGCAGTTTAGGGAACTATGAGCAAAGACTCTACAGCCAAATATGCAAAAATTACTGGGAGGTACTCTCCTTTCCAAATGGGGATAAGATAAGAAATGATGGGCCTAAAATGTAAATGACAAAATGGTCTTAAATTGCAACACAAGAGATTTCAGTTATGTTAAAGTTAAACATTAGGGGAACACTTTCTACCAGAGAAGGTTAAGTAAGTACAGACAGAGAAGGCTGCCTGTAGAATTTATAATATTTCCATCACTAAAGTTTGTGAGAACTTATTATTCAAATATCTGTTGAGAATGAGAAGGAGTAGATCTGACCCTTTTTAAGGGTAAGGGTGCTCACTGCATGCTGCTTGAGGTCCCTCTCCATATTGCCTAAAACTTCACCTCTGTATACTCTAAAATACTTTACAAACCTTAGGCCCATGAAAACTTTCAATGGACGTGTAGTTCAAGCATTGAAACCTGCATCATAATTTGGCTACAAATCCTCTGACTAAAGCTGGGAACCTAAGGAAGTGGGCTAGAAGGTAAAGAAATCAGAAAGTATCTGATTTCTTGAAAGAATGAGAACATCCCCAAAGAAGTTCCTTTTTTTTTTTTTCTTTTTTTGGCTGAGTTACTTTTCCTAAACAGCTATTGGTGTCACACTGCTCAATAGCAAATAAAACAGCTGCAGAATGGGATTTACTTTTACAGTGGTCCTAAATGCACACAGTGAGCAATTCGCACAATCTGCCTCACAACTTGAATCGGTTAAAATGCACCCCTGTGGACTACTTTCAAAAACCTATTTGGAAGAATATACACTGTCTCAAACTGAAAAAGATCAGGGGAAAAGAAGCAATGCTACAAAGGCTATAGCTGCTGAAGAGGAAGAAGAGAAGCAATATGAAATAAGGATCTGTTATCCATTTTTCACTTTCCTCTCCTTTTTTTAAGGATCTCTTTATGGTAACACGGTAACAGTACACATAATAATAATTGAGAACATGGAACAAACCCAAGCAAGCACTATACAAAATTGGAATCTGAACCTGAAAAGCTTTTCTTAAGAATCTCATTCATCTCATACGTTTTGATGAAGACTTCCTGCTATGTCAACTAGCGTGCTTTGGAACTTTCCCTTCGTCATTTTGGAAGAGCTAAGTAATTGCTTTGATCTCCTTCCATGCTAAAATCTTGTTGGAGATTCTTATTAAACATAACAGCCATTTAGGACCCAAACTACTGCAAAATCAATCTTGTAATTTCTTCAGAGAGCCACGAGAAGTATTCTTTGTACTCCCATGAAGCACAGTGACTTCAGTGATGTTTTAGCAGCCCATAAAAAATGTTCACTTGGAGACCCCTGGAAAACCTGCACCATAATTCCTAAAAAATGAATAGATCACTACTAACTTTCTTGAAAATTAAAGAAATTCAAGTCTTTGAGGATGTCATACAGGCATACTGTTCCACTATTTTTAAATTCAATTTACCCTTCATGTAAATCATAATCTTTTTAATAAAAAATCTCATTTCTTACTCAGTTTTAATGCCTCTAGGTCTTTTATTCCAGCAAGACAAGAAAAATATCTGTAGTCTCTACCCAAGTTGGCTAACTTTATAGAAAAATTATCAATTACAGGAGTATCTGAACTACATTCAGATGTAGACGTATTTCAAATCAAAGCCATTAGCCACAGTAAAAATAATCACTAGGTGAGGAATTGAATGCTGTGTTATATAATTACATGCGGAGTGACTCTATGCCATTTTTTATTTTTAAGAGAGAAGCTAACGGTGTGCATACTTTATTACCATGTTTATTTTTTAAAATTGTATGGGGAAGATGGCACCATCTGCCTCTCTGTTAAACAAAGAGATGAAGGTCGAATATTGTTCTATTAAATCTCTAGTTTCCTGTGTAACCTACAATCTATTATATCTTCTTTTTCAGCCCATATTACTTCCATTTACATGGTTTTTCTGTTCTTGCTTTCATTTTGAAGTAGACCTTGCAAGCTTGCCATTGTGCATAAATGAACACTACCTATCTTTCACTAGATATATTATTCTTGAAGAATATCATGATCAGATAACACCTATTATAATACTGCCATTTCAATTCAGATGAACTTGTATCTGCGTTTTACAGTATGGAAAACTATGCTTTCATCTCATACCAGAGAATTACCAGCCATTTCTTTTTCACTGGGAACAAGTTTTCACTGGAATGGTGAAAGAGTCACCCTCTCACCAACTGAGAACGAATGCAGTAAATAAACATTTTGCACCACATTGATGAACTTGTTTCCTTACAATTTTATTTGTCATGATCCTTTAATACTTATAATTCTACTAGACACTTCAGAGAAAGTAGCTTTGGATTCTTTTTGGGATGTTTTCCAAATCTAGCTGTGTAGTTCAAATTCCTCTGTCTAATTCAGTCTCTTGAAGCACAACATTATTTAGATACGTAGGCCCTGTTTTTCTACTCAGCATGAGGAAAATTGTTGTATTAACTATCTCACTAGCTTTCTAAAATGATGGAGGTATTGCTCTGAAATGCAAGAAATAAATGTGGTATCAGCTTTTTTGTTACTACTATTATTAGATAAACTCCAGAAACAGAAATCACTTTTTTCAAATGCCAGTCTGTCTTGATCTTAAGTCACCCATCTTTACCAACTACAGATTGTCATAACTGCTTTCAAACCTCTCCACAATGATTTCATACTTTCTCTATTAATCAGAAAAGGCAGCTTTTGCCACTACTGAAGGACTCAATCCTACATGCCTTATCGATAATGGTTGCACTTTATACTTCTAAGTAAAAAGCAAGAACTGTAGGACTGACCCTCGGGTCTGCTGCACTAGCGGTTTGTCAGTACAACTCTCTCCCCTAATGGGCTGTCACCAAGACAACTCTCAGAATCACCAATGCTTCTCTGTACAAACACCTTACCGCAACTCCTCAGATTGCACAGTATACTTAGTACACAATGACAAGAAAAGGTTCATACTAGTGTGAAAATATACTCTATTTTCAGCATTGCACCTAAGTGCATCAAGTACTATACAGACAGAGCTGCAGGTGCTGTAACCAAGTGTTAGTGACCGAGTGTAAACTCCAGAAATCCAGCATGTGCTGGAGCTGATTCTGCTACATTGGGAATGATACTGGTATCAGGGCTGCATGAACTTCTGTATGATCTTCTGTATGCTACTGCACACACCTGCCTTCTTGTGTGGGAAATGAGTTCATGCACCTTATTTGCTAAGACAGAACAACGTCTACCCATCACTGGTCATGCCTCTTACAATTATTTCTGTTAAAAGATAAGTTAACTTTAACTAAATCTGTAGTAATTGGCAGGGATATCACAGCAACACTGGTTAATAAAATAAGCTAGAAAGCAGTAGTTCAATCCAGGCTGTGACTAATGTTGAACAGGTTCTTTCTCTACGCCAATCCCACCAGGGTTAAAATCTAAACTGTTTAGAGACTGAACTATTTAGAAAGGGTCTGTTGAACATGAGTTAGTTCTGTTCCTATAAGCTCATTACTTTCCCTTGCAGTTGAATGTTATTTCCTGTATCAAAACTGTTTTCCCATTTCTCTCTTGTTTGAAAATGCTACCTTGTCATTTTATCATGAGTAATTACAGAAACAGTCCCTCTGCCTCTCTTTTATTAACATCTTTCAAATATTTGTACAGTGATTTCATATCCTCCTTTAATCACCTCTTATCCAGTTTATACAAATTAAGTTCACTCAATCTTTCATTCGAAGTCATATTCTTCAGTCTCTCTCACCTTAGCTACACTGCTTTGAACTTTCTGCAGTATGCAATATTCAGCTAGTGCTATTGTTGATACCCAGCATTAGTAATAAACTGGACATTAACAACTTGGTAGAAGAGATAGTGTATACCACAAAAATATCTGTCACTCAAAAGTTGCCGTTGTTTACCCTCATTACCTTACTTATTTTTATTCTGCTGGACTGTATTTCAAGGTCTAGATGGAGGAAGACAACAACGACTAAATAAAAATAGAAGATTCAGATCCAACTTCAGCTGAATGCCATTTTCACTCCCCCTCTGTTCTGAATTTCAGAGCCACAGGGTGTCTCAGGTTCAACCCTGTGTTCCAGAGAGTGCCATACACTAAATCATTAAAAGCTCTGTTGATTAAAGCATGTGGACTTTCACCCGGAAGTTAAAGGTAGGTATTAAAAATGAACAAATGTTCGCTCTCCAAAGAAATATCCACAGTCTGTTAGGAGAGATTTAGGTTTCTAGGTCTCCTCACTCTTCTGTTTTCATCTCAGCTTTACTGACTTGAACTTCAGCCTTTGTACCAAGTGACCATATCGAAGAGGCCAGTGTTTAAAATCTGTCCTTTTTCATATATTGTAAGGGTTTATACTTGAATAATACAATGCATTTTCCAGTGCAGTAGGGCATTTGGTGTAATTTGCCTCGTTCATATATTTCAGGTATGTGTAGGAGTGACATTATTTAAGTAAGTTCATGTGAAATGTAAATAAGTGAGACAGCTTAAAATGTATTTTCTTTGCCATTCCTATATTGTAGAACACAGTGTCACTTCATATTATGTTCCATTATGATAATCTTATTTTAAAACTGACAGTCATGATTTAATATCTTCGAAAAAGCTTGAAAGTGAGAAGTGTATATCAGCTACTTCTAGCAGTCTTAAGGAAGCCCCTTCCCAGCTTTTTGACCGTCAGTATTTGGATTATGGGAGAATACATACTTGTATAACATTATAAATAATACATAGTAACCAGCAAACCTGACGTCAGTTACTCAGATGTAGCAATAATGACTTATGGACTATACTTTAGTCCACTGTGAGTTCCGTTACTAATCTGATGTCATCACATTGCAAGTTTAGCCTTTCATAGAAAATCTGATTCTGTTATCTTTGTAATGTATTATTTATGTTTGCTCTCTATCAAATGAACATATGGTCATACTAAAAATTCATCTATAAAAAGGGGAAAAATATTCAGAACAGAACAAGCCATCAAAAAAGCATTTACCCTAAGCCGTATTCAGAGTACTGAATGAAAAATAACTTCTGAATTACCTTCTTTCATGTGTCTATAACTCATATAGAAGAATTTGCAAACTAGAACTGCAGCAGTATATGTATTTTTCATCTAAGGTAATGGAAAATTATTGTTTTATGGGTCACTTAGCAGAACTTCTTTCTGTGCACTGAGCATTATAGAATTGTTTCAATAAGGAGGTTGAGAGTAATGTCAGAGTTTCAACCAAGAGTATGATTCCAGTAAGGACTACACCTAGTTAATGTCAAGTTAGCAAGAAACGAAAAGCAGAAGAGTAAGCAACTGCTTCCTCGGATTTGCCCTCAGGTGTAGCAGCCCTTTCTACCACAGGCATGAAGGACACCACAGGCATCTTACACCTCTGCTCCCTCTTTTTGATGATGCTTTGAGTACTACGCAAGGCATGATTCGGATTATTCCTGACGGTGAGCTCTCAGTGTACCATTAAAACAAAGCAGTGAGGTAAGGCAATCTTTACTCTGAGCCAGCAAATGAACAAAATTATAGGCGGTACAGCCTGTCTTTGGCTGCTCTGGTGTTGGTAGCTGCACAAGATCTAAATCTAGTCTTGATTTCTAATAAACAAAGCTAATAAAAGGGCCAGTCACCTAGAAAAATAGTTAATAAGCTCTAAGTAGCTATGCTTCAGCACTTGAAACATTCCCATGAATGAAGGAGAATTTTTACATTCTTAAGTGGATCACTTTAATATAGTCCATTTCTCAAAATAGTGATTCCATTTGAAGGAAGACACAATTCTAGACACAGTATCTGTGTTCAGAATCAACTCTGTTTCAAATGTATTGGAAAGATTTTCCACTTACTAAAGCTGCTAATGAAATGTAACCCCAGAGAAAATTAACTACAGACACACACACACAAAAAAACAACAGCTACCATGCTTGGAGAGTCACCTTCAGGTTTGTTTTGTTTTGGACAAGACACTAATCTACCTAACTCTTCTGCTCCAATTTGTACACTTTCACCACAATACAAAAATCTTCCCACATGAAAACTTTAACTGTGTTCCTGAGTACTACAAACAAATGTTTAATAAAATGTGTTTTCCTGGCCTAGTTACTAGGAGCAAAAATACTAGTTGTGATGGTTCACATTGCTACAGTTGGATAAATATACGGAAATAATCAAACATCTGCGTACTTTCAGTTTGCTTTGGAATTTTTCTTTTTGTTAAAATGCACCTTCCACTCTATATGTCCATGGTAACAGCAATACTGTCCAAATTATATACCTGCTGAACTAGTATGGATGTTTTATGCACCACTACTTCTAAAAGGTGAAATATTCAGTGCCACAAGCTACTGCAAAATTGTAGCTATCTTAGCATAATACTATCGTCATTTTGAGACTGCATGTAACAAACCATAAAACTCTCTCTGGTATGTAATAAACATTATCATACCCTTGCTCTGAAATCCTTGCATTACCAACAAAATGTGCTGCGTACTTCCTTATGTTTTTCTGAAATCAATACTTCTCTTAAGAAGAAGAACCATAAGAGGCTGCTGCCTTATAGAGCAATCTTTTTCACCATGCACAGTATATGGCTGCAGTTTCTATAGGAATACCCGCATCTGGTTTACTTTATGACTAGATTTTTATGTATGTTTGTTGTTTATATATTCTGGACAACAAATGTATGCCAGAGTGCTCTATATATTCTGACATTTAATATGGCTAATAGATTTCTATTTCTCTAAGTGCATGAAGACATCACAAATTTTGCAAATTTTAAAATGTTAAGCATTACAATCAAGGTACAAACCCTTTGAATATCATAGAGACAGCTGCATACTCTCCAGATTTAACAAACTATTCTTTGGTTAGCTGTAAGAGTAGTACTGTACTTATACTACAGATGAAGACTGTTACATATAGATGGCAAAGACAGACAGGATGGCCCCAGTACATAAACTCATTCAGTTGTAATGATTTAGAGAAGAACATAATCGATCTACATAGATCTAGAAAAATAGGGAATCAGAAACCATTTATTCATTCAGAAGCAGCTCCATAATATGAAGCCACTTACCCAGGGACTGTGGCAAAGCCACAGTTGAATTCTTTATGATTAAATTCCCTTTAGAAACTAACATGTCATTTTCATGGTAACTGAACTGCTACTGAAAGGAATATTTATAACTGGAAATGAAGGTAGGAGGGGGAATTTAATGCTAGTGAAACAGGAGAAAAATCACGATTTTCAGGTTCACCAAAAAGCTTTGGAGTTTTCTCTGCCTTTCACGATAATGGAAATCACTTTTCTAGGTGATGAATGGTTATTTCATTGGATTAAGCATAAGTTTTTAATGCAATACAAATAATAAACCTGAGTCAAATTAAACAATTTTTTAGGTCTGGAATATTTTCTTTCAGGATACATCGTGTGAAAGAACTGAAAAATCTTCTGTGTAGGTGGAGAATACACTCCATCTCAGCTGATGGGAACAGGTAAGCACTAGCAGTTTATACTTCATGAACTTTCCCTTGTAGAAAGTGAGAAAGAGCCTATAGCTAATCCTCCTCTAATTAAGACAGCGAAAGCAAATCATTACTGTACAAAATAATTTTTAATACAACAAAAATGAAATAATATATTTTTATACTTGACAGTCAGGGATCTGTTCAGAGTTTTATTTCCACAGGACTTTTGACATATCAGCCAGCAGAAACTAAAGGGCTTCACTGATAACACCCTCTTGACTTACTTATTTTTGAAATAAGTCACTGTTGTTTTTTTTTTCACTGTACTGCGCTGGAGTTATTCTTCGTAGGACCATCTTTTATATTCAACATAAAATCAAATACTGAATTACATTCCAGAGATTGTTTTCATATTCAGGACAGTTTTCTTTCAACCAGAAGAAAATAATTTAATGGATGAATCCCATTTATTGATCTACACTATTTACCTTAAGTCTCTGCAATCTAGGGCATTTCTGGGAAAGGGAAATTATTTTTCCCATGCAATCTCACTAAAAAGAATTAACAAACTTCCAGACTTTAAAGAGTCTAACAGTTTTCTGTTGTTCAGAAAACTTTGCACATTTGATCTATCAAAAACATCCTTTAGTAATATCTCCTAGCACTTACTTCATAATCTTGTTAATCAGCGCAAGTACAAGAATTTTTACTCCCGCTTTACTCCTTTACAGCCACATAAATTCAGGTGCTTTTTTTTTTTGTATGTTATAAAGCGAATTAAACTTTTCTTCTCCTTATGAGATCACAGCTGCTTGACTCACAACGCTTAAAATCAACATCAAGTAATAGGTGAAAGAATATATGAAATAATACCAAATAGTTTTAAAAAAACCACTTCTCAGAGATAGCTAAATGAATTTGCTCTAAGTGTGACATATGTACAGCAAACAGGAGGGAATGGATTTGTTGGCTCCTCTTTCATATGACTCGCTCAAGATTTTAAAACCACAGAGAAATAAAGTCATTCTAAATGCATGCTAATAAAACCTCATACCGAAAGTCAGTATCATGTTCTTTCCTCGATCCATTGAGTCAAGAAAGCAAATTCATTTTTTAATGAAAACATACAATATATTCAGTGAAATTCCCAAGCTAAACTTATGTTCTTTAACTGGAAATACTATAGTCTCACATTGAAAATTACGTTATGTTCATTAAATTCCTCAGGCCAAGTCTTTCAGTCCCTAATCACTTATAAGTCACACAGCACTTCCACTACGTTCGGTTTTGCTTCAGTAGCTTCTGTAATATTAGTGTTACCATTACTTGCATTATCATTAATACAGATTTTTTTTTTGTCTTTTCACATGTTCAGACTCTGATGGGATATGTGTGAGATGTGTTACCACATAGTAATGCTGACAGACATCTACTTATGCTTCCTGCTTAAATTTATTATATGAAACATTTAAGATGCACAGTCACTTGTGTAAATATAACCTAGGGATTCAGTTACCTACCTGTATGCGGTTCAATGGAAAAGTAAGGCTGTCCTTCCAGAATGCTATATACCAGCTTGGCACTATTTCCATAAACTGGATCGTCTGCATCTGTAGCTGTTACTTTAGTAACAAAGGTGCCTAAATAGAAAGAATATATATGATTAACATCTACACTCTTCCTAGAAATTTACATAACTTGAAGCTCTAAAGAAATTTGCGAGGTATGTGACAACAACAAATAAAGAAAATACTCAATAATAACTTAAAACAATATTTGTTGAACACAAACAAGACATTTTCCTTCAAGATGTTATATGCCAGCAGACTGAATTTCTGGGTAAAGGAAAAACCTTTTTAGAACCTGTATCATCTACTGTTTCTTTGTAGAATGCATTTAGAGCTACCTGATAGATCTGTGTAAGACTTCAAGCATTTGCAAAGGAATCATATCAAAGGGATATGAAATAGAAGGTTAATAATACAATATAGTATGTTGCATTTAAGATTTGCAAAATCACATTTGAAAGAACCTTGCCAAGTCACAGTGACTGCATAGAAAAGCAATAACAAAAAGGATTCTTTTTTCTTCTCTTGGCTTGCAGCCATAACAATAGTTTGATGTGTCCACAGTGACAGTGTCAGGACAACATCTGTTGTCTCTGAAAAGAGTGCCTGCTATTGAGGGGTCCATTGCCTAGCCAGACTTATAAATTCAATACTCTGTCCAAAAAAAGGAAGAAAAATTTAAAGAAACTGCCCTCTTTATTCTTCGGCAACATAACATATTCCACTTATGCAATTAGGAAAATCAAATGAAATTCAGTAGATTCTGTTAAGCTTGCTGCAGAGATCTTTTTTTGGATGGCTTAAAAATATAATGATGACATTAATTAGGCTAGCAATAAAGACAATATCTACAGAGGGTGAGAGTAGGAGAGAGGTTAAGGGCTGAACTACGTTTCTTATGTTTAGAAAGGAAAAGAATTATAGCACCCACCAAAATACTTCCCCTTTCTATATGTGCCAATGGAATTAGCCTCCTCTTCTCACACTTTGTGCTGCTGAATCCAAGTTACACCTCACCTGAAGACAGGAACAGTAAACTAAAGCAGGAGGAGATCCTTTTGGCATGTCTTTGCATTGTGCTCTCTTTTCTTCTTTCTCTGTATGGCACATTACTGCCATGGCTTTGGGCAGCTTTGGGCATTAGAGTGCATGCAAATTATTTAGAGGAATATTTGCATATTTAGAGATAAGTTGCATATCACCCAATAGCTTCCATTTCAGGCTTTTATACCTGTCCACTTCGAGCATCAGGGCAAGATATAGGACTGGCAGGATTTGGGAGTGTCTAGGTGAGTGCATACCACCTTGTTCCTGGAGTGGAAGTTCTGTGGTGCCTGAAGTTGTGGAGGGTTTGCTGCATGAGATAATTCCCAGGGAAGGGAATATGGGTGGAAGAAACACAGCTCATTAGAGGAGAAAAAAAAAGCCTATGAGTTGTACTGGTCACTAATTTTGGCTACTGGTGTGAATTTATCCATTCTTTGAGTAGGAGAACATCAAAGAAGGGAAGCAGATCAGCTGGCTATCATGCAAGGTCTTCCATGGCCCCACCTGGCAGGAAAGCACCCCAGCAGCATCTCCTGCTGCTCAGCAGTGTCCAGAAGAATCAAGGTGCCCTGGAGCAGATGTACACAATGTGGAAGAGGAACACAATGCTGATGAATATTAAATTGCTTTTGTCTTTGACAGATGCTTGCTGAAGCTGTTCTTACAAACTTCTCTAGGTAATCTGTTTTGAAGCTTAACTATTTTTGATGTTGAAAGGTGGGCAACCTAACCTTTTATATAATAACCTTTAACCTCCCACTGAGCATGGGGCATGGATTTTATCCATCCTCAACTTGATGGTTTGGTTGTAATGAATTAACATCAGAAATTTGTTCTCTGACCAATTACGAACTTACACTAACAGACAATGCCTGGTGGCTTTGGGTGAAAATGATAAAGGGGACAAATGATGCAAATGTGGTCCCCAGCCTTGAAGCAAGTACAATACCCTCAGCCTATAGATGATGAATGACCTCCTTCACAAACAGAAGAAAAACAGCAACAGGGAAGCAACCATGGAGCTCACTCAGAGGCTGTCATGTAGGCTGCAGAAAACAAACAAAATGGGGTACAATGAAAAGAAAGTATGCATGAAGCTTGAATTTGGATGTTGCAGGACCACAGGAACAAAAGGACTCTTTGTGCGTTGACCACGGTAGTTGCAAAGCATGAAAAAATGGAGTTATCAGAATTATCTCACATATTTAAAATGTGTTGGCTCACCTTCTGTAACTCATACACCAGTTACAAGTTCTCTATTTTGTTGATCCTACAGAAAGCAATCTCTTAGCCAAGCTGTACCTTTGCTTTCACAGAATTCAGGCCATAGCCCCACCATCCCAGCAAGACATTCCCTGCAGTTCACAGCTGCTGTCCCATGGGGGATACTGAATATGAATGCAGAAGTCAGAACTTTCTTCAACTGGATTCAAGATGAAACAGCAGGTGATGCACTAGGTTTCTGTGGGTATTATGAAATTTTTGTTTTGTAACCTACCAAGACAGAAGATGTTCATGCAGAACATCATACAATGGGACAGGGCTGGAATAAGATAAGGCTTGTTCACAGAACAGTGAACATTTTTGTTAGTGTCTTTTATCTAGTGGCTGCTCTGTTTTGTTTCCATGATCTACTCTATACACAAAGGAAAATAAAGAAGTGAAACTGTTGACTTCTTTGAGATTGTGTTTGATTTGCCTAGCTGGCTCTCATTTCAAAGGACTTTAGAAATAATTACATTGCTTGTTTAGAAAGATTTGATATATAACGTCTATTCTTTTCTTATTTCACTAGAGAATTCCTGAAGACTTTTAGAGATATTTATTTCAAGATTTCAAAAGTTAAATGGGTATGCTGATTCTTTGATAAACACATCCTTTATCCCAAGTGTTCATTAGACATTAAAGTTGAATACGCCTTAATAAAACAGGCAATCAGTGTCTAGCATTGCTTCCAATCCTGATGCTCCGCTCTCAAGATTTTTTGCTTGTGATGGAAAATAATTTAATCACTTACCGAGGCACGAAGCTTATCTGAAATTTATACGAATATAAAAACACATACATAACAGTCAGTATTGCCATTCACTGTTTATATACACAAAAGGAGGCAAAAAATAGCATACTCTTCTTTTTCTTTTCCAGGTCACTAGAAGTGTGATCATAATCTTGTCTAATAAAACTAATGAAGGGAAGGAGAAAACAAAATGGGAGCTCTCCCAGCTCCTAGAATCAATGTCTTATACTGTCAGTCTCTGACACTCTGTACTTCATTTCCAACCATCATACACAGTTCTGAGATCTCTGAAACTTGCTAATTTGCTCCCAACAATCTTATTGATGAAAATTGTTTATAAAAGATGTAAGCAATCATGAAACAGAAATTAAAGAAATTACTTCCACTACTGAAATTAGATAGTTAAGTTTTACATAGCTTAAATTTTATCACCTTTAATTTTAATTTTTTGTTTTATGCTATAACTCAAGTCTTCTGCAGGTGTGAAATATGCCACATCAATATGTTCACACTGGCAATAATAAGTATATAAAGGAGCAAACTCAGGCCTGTCTGCAGCTGCAGAGGATGTTGCATCAGTGCTGCTCTGGTTCCACTGCAAGATGCTCAGGGTCCAGAAGAAATAGTAACCTACGCCATTCCCCATTCAGAACCCATTTCAGCTAAGCATGAACAGAAGATCTGGAGAACTGATAAAATCCTGAGGGTGCAAAGTGATGCAGAAAAAAGGAACTTAGCCACCAGGGCTATTATTTAGGCAATCTCTCTAATGCAGCAGAACTCTCCATGCTTTGGACTATCAAAATTTAAGTAAGATTTTACTGCACTACAGACGCTGTAGTTATAAACTACTTGTATATAAATATGTTTTACAGGCATAATGTGCTTAAAGTTTTAAAGACAAAAATTTTGCATTGAAAAAGCAGTAACAATCCAGGAAAGAGCATTCATGTAGTAAATGCTCTTTGAAAAATAATGTTCTGGGTTCAACGCAGCAAATAAACAGCTAAGGTTTCTGTTTCTGTTTAATTTTGACTGCATTTGGCTTGCGTTTGTTTCTTCATCAATGCTACAACAAACTCATTTAGCTAGAGACTATAAATTTGAAACGGTGCCATTTTTACAAGAAAGCCACTATTATAGTCCAAGTCACTGTTGCCCTAATTACAATAATATGGCAGTTTTATATAATCTGGCCCAACAACATAATCACTGTTCCTTTTTTTTTTGTACTTAACATTGCCTTATGTAAAACAAAACCATTTTTTAGATCGATGAGGCAAATTTTAAGATGTTCCGTTAAAAACTTTCTGCGTTTGCTTCTGAGGTACACTTTTCCAATGCTAATGACCCTGTGATTAAATATGGACTGCAAAGCGATTCAACAGATTTTAATTAATGAACACTTCTAATGCGATTTAGCCATTAACCATTGCTGATTGTTTTACTCTGTTAGTGTCAGGTTTCATAGTTTCTCTTTGCAACAGGCTAGCAATCAGACACACAATTAACAATAAAGGTATTTTTATACGGTTAGGTAAGAAAGCCTGTGTTTGCTGGCAAACTAAAATTAAAAGCCTTCATAAAAATAAGATGTGTGTGCTCAGCTAGTGCTCTTCTGTTGTTTTGGCTGTGTTTTTATGTGCAAGTCAGGGTACAGATTCTGCACATTAGTCAGAAAGAAAAATGCATATGCTGCCACAGGGAGTAGGAAAGCAAAGATTTTTTGGTGAGGCAGTGAAATATGTGTGCTGAAAAGAAATCAAACTTGTATGTTTAGAGGATGTAACACATAGTCAGCAACAAAAATTTACATGAATCCATATTCAATGAAGCAACCATTTTGTTGAAAGATTGCAGTGACTGGTAAAAATAAAAATGTGACCATGATGCAAGTTAGTGGGACTATGTTTTCTCATTTTCCCTAGGACTTCTGTTTTCTTTGCTTTTCTGATGTCCATTTTAGCCTCCATCACTCTTTCTTTCCTTCCCAAATCTTGACAGGCTGAATCTCCATTTCATTTAGGAGATCTGATTACAAACCTGACAGGGCATTAAGAGTATATTTGCATGAAAAAGACCTACCATTATTTACCAACTGTTTTGTTTTTCTAAGAGGATCACTGTACTTGAAAATCTCTAGCTAGATTTTGAGTTTGGCTGATAGCAGCCATGCAGTCAGCAGTGGTCAAAGCAAAGCATTGTTTGTATTCAGCAGGTCAGATAAGCATTCTTTCCAAAATGAAGCCTTTTCTTCACTGTCCTTCTTTGCTATAATCTCACAGGTAGCATGACAGTTGTTGTCATGGTAACTATTTTTTATTGAATAAAACTGCAATAATCTCATAAAAACCTGTATAACTTCTTGACATGTAAATTATTACTGCCTCATTATTACTGCCTCAAAGCTGAAGAAAGTTATTCTTATTTGTTTTTCATTGTAGCTGATTTTTTTAAATACAAAAACAGTTTTAAGCTTCATCGTCCTATATTATTTTGCATGAGGACTTTTCTTAAACGCAAAATCTATGAATTAGAAATTTCACTAACCAAATAAGCAATATGTATATGGAATAGAAATCTGTGTAATGCACTTCAGCACTTGTTAACATATGCAAAATACACACACATAATATTATGACTGGTATTAAACTGCATAGCTTGGTGTGTATGCAGATATATATGCATATTTGAAGCACAGACTATGTAAGTGTACATACATGTGGGTATGTTGTATGAGTGTTTTAGGGTTTTTTGCAGATCCTTTGTTATTTCACTCCTACTTTCTATATCAGTCCTTCAATATGTTTTTTTTTATTATTAATAGTTATTTTATTTCAAAGCTCTAAAAGCCCAATACATGGATCAGATCTCACAATGCAAGTTCTCTCCCCAAAGATTCTGCAAGCCAAGTACCAGGAAAGACAAACGCAGACAACTGAAGAAAGACAAGAGGATGTAAATCATCCCAGGAAGCAATGCTGTCAGCACACAGCGGTGCTGCTGCCTGACCTACCTGCTCTCAGGTTACCCACAGTGCCTACAGTACATACGCATCACGGAAGAGTTTTAAGGATTGCTCTGAGAACAAATGACAGGGACCTTGTGTGTTTTTTTTTTTTTCAGGAGATCTTCACACACGTAAAGTAAAGCATGTGAAAAATAGAAAGGTGTTTGCTTTTCAAGTGTCCAATGGACACCTTGCAGTGATGGAAGCTTAATGGAGGTGGAAGAGGGCACCCTGAGCCTTGGTAAGGAATAGAGTTATGGGCCAGAATGGTCCACTAAAGAAAAATGAGCAACGTATGCTTGACATGCTAGAGAGAAAGGAAGCAAGGATCTGTTCTTTTATATCTATAGTAGAATCCTGTACACAGGCACTACTAGAGGGAGAAATAAGGAAAATTTGTGTACTTTACAGATGTAATACTGATATGTGGGTGATGAGAATCATATAAATACATAGATACAAGAATTCACTTAATCTTCTGCAAAGAGGAAAACAACAACAAAAGCTTCCTTACAATGAGAAATTGTACAAGGAGGAATAGCTCCCCAAGGGAAATAACAGAATCCTCCTCACTGAAGAGTTCACTTTATTGCACAGGATGCTGGATAATGTATTCTAAGGGAAAACCCTAGAAAGACAGGAAGATTAACTAACAGGGTAATTTGTCTTTCCCGGCTGTAATTTATTTGACTCTAAGTAGTGAAATACTGTGATGCTGTCATGATCTTGTTTATGATGATTAAAGTAAAGGAGGAGGAAAAGAGCGTTATTCATACAATTCAGTTTAGGCTCAACTGGCTAAATTAAACACCTTGTTGCACTAGGCTTCTGCTCTATCCCAAGGAAGAAGAAAGAACTGCTCTTTCTTTCTTCGTTGACCAGAGAAGAATCCAAATTATATTAGCCAGCCAATGTAAATGCCTACATTTGAGATATATGACCACTCTCTTATACGTATGTACTCAAAATAGGTCATGCCAGCCTGCAATACCAACTTTCCAGGAATTTCAATCAAGTAAGCTGGCACACCAACATGCAAGAGCAAATCTTGCAGGACTTCTGTCTTCATTTACATTATTTTCCATATATGCATACCTATGTGCACTTATATACTCATATAGACATTGTATATACTTTCTGAAATAAATTGCATTTGATATATTTCATATTCAATTAAAAACTAATCTAAAAGGTTCAAGTAACAAAGTATTACTTGTTTGTTTTGCTAATTTGTTTTAGATAAGCACTAGTAGGTAACTTACAGAAAAAGAGAGAGTTGAGAACTCAGTACACTACAGACCTACAGGAAATGGCAGATGCTGCCCAAACGAAGAGAGAGACTAAAACAGAAGTTTTAACACCTCAGCAATCTGGCTTAAAGAAGAGAACTGAAAGAATCAAACAGGAGTAGCTTGGTCAACAGCAGGAAATAATCACTATGATAAATTATGAAATACCATGCAGGAAAATGCAAGAAATTGCTTCCACCAGGAAAAGTTTTATCTTTTAATGCATAAGGGAAAAAAGTCAGGATTAGCTCCATAATCAGGGCAGGAATCTGGGTTGTTTGTTTCTTCTAAATGTTACATATACTTTAATATAATTTTTAGAGTAGATAGTTTAGAAAAGTTAATGAAATGTTTTAAAAATATTAATGTGCAGCATGTATATAAGTCAAAACCTCTGAACAACTGAATACCCTGCAACATGTAAAACAATGTTTTTAGATTGTTCACGTGCCTTTTTAAGGACGTTTTATCATGTGAGGCAAATGGGAAAAATATATTGTATGCAAATGTGTAAGGGTAGAAGTATGAAAGGTGATTGCTATGCATAGGAGAAAAATGCTTTCTGTACAGCCCACAGACAATGGAGCAAGCTGGCAGCCTTCAGCATTTTACAGCTGTATAATGAGGACTGTGGGAAGCATGACTGTGAAATCTAATAAGCTGCATATTTTACAATTTTTTTGTGCATAAACCAATTGTTTTATGAACTCTGATGTTGCCTTTTTAACACGATCTTTGAGAAATAAAAATGTTTTACATAGGAAATACATATTTAGATCTAGTGATATAGATAATCCTTTAGCAATTATTCTTGCTGATATTACTTACTGCTTGGATTTAGCTCACGTGAATCTAATAAGAAAGGACACTGTCTTTTCAGTTTTAAGGTTGGCAGTTTGTTCTTGCTACAACTTATAAAATGGTGCCATTAGAAAGCCTGCAGGTATTCCTTTATAAATTCCCCTGGGTGGCTGTTTGTTAGGATTAGAATACAGTCTCTAACATCACAGACAACAGTAGAAGGGTAAAATATATTTTATATTCAACTTAAAGAGTTATGTTTTCTTTTCATGTTACTTTTAATTCTCCCTTTAGATATCACCTTCACTATGGAATATTAATTGATATTGGTGAGAGATGTGGGAAACAGCTGTTCTTTTGTTCAAGACTTTTGGAAAGACTGCTTGTCTCTAATCAATTGACTATTTCATCAGCATTCATTCTGCGAGGTCCCCAGGCAAAGACAGTAAGATTGGATGATCGTTGTTCGCTCTATTTCCAAGCAGAAAAAAAGTACCGTAAGGCTTCTTCATTTCAATGGAAGTTTCAGGTTATTCTCAGGTGTGTTAAATAAAAATATAAATAAACAATAAAGTAGCCCTGGCTGTTTACAGCAGAAATTCTTTCATTTATAACTTTCTGTTGTGAAAACAGCAAATGGCTGGTATAATCTTGCAGCTTTGATGATCTGCTTGCTTTGTTTGGTAGAGTGAAGCCTATTATGCCAGCCACGATAATCCAGGTTGCAAAAGCAGACTCTGAAATATTGGCCCCTCAGGCTGCTGTGGAGCAAGCATATGGCAGCAGAGACCATTTGGGCCCCAGGGAAAGGGTGCAGTTGAATCAGCTGCCCAGCAGTACTCTACTGGCTGATTCATGAGAAAGCCGTATTGACATCAGCTCCACAGGCAATTGCTTATCTGTATTCATGAAGAAACATTAAGAGCTGCAGATTCAGCAACTAAACAAAGACAGAGGTACCAATTCAGAGGAGGGGTGACAGAAAAAAATGGACTCTGAATTGGATCTGAATCCCATTTTCCCAAATGCCGAGTGTCTATCAAAGAGAAGTCTAACAAAGACCACCCGAATTTACAGTGTTTGAGGAGTATTGGTCTCCAGTGTTCTAAAGCTAAATGTTTTGTGTTATCAGAATGATATAATTTATACTAATACAAGTTTCTATGAGAATACTACCACAGGGAATATAATTTCCTGACCTAGAACTTTCTACCTTGTGGTTAGAACCTGCTACATTTTCCACTATCAAAAAAACAGAGAACACGTTCCATTCCATAGTTCTGTGGCATTTCACAGAGACTGTCTGGCAGAAATCTGTACTGGTCTGCTTCGTCTCATCTATCCATTTTCCACCTAGGCATTATCCACTGGACAGCAAATGGGCTCATGTCACACGCACAGCTGTCTGCAAAAATGAAATGGCATGCTTTCAAAAATAACAATATAAAAACCCTATCACTGTTCTAAACATCTTTTCTTCAAGATTTTGAATTTGGAAAAATTGTGAAAAATCCTTGTGAAGAGTTGATTTAAAGTTGTAATCGAAAGTGAAAGTATCAGAAACCTAAGTCAAAGATTTATTTCCACATAATCATAGGACAGAAATATGTCCATGTACTCAATATGTACAAATGAAAGCAACCACAAGACAGAATTTCAGATACAGAATACTGGGAACAAACTGTGACTGTGTGGAGACAAGAATTATCTGAAAAAAATGATTGTAGGACAGATTCTTGTAGATTACAGAGGACTAGAGAAGCATGTACCTAAGTCTGCCGAAATTCTATCTGCTCTGGCATCATATAATCAACATACAGCTATGTCTGTGTGTCTTCCCTCATTCTGTGAAACCAGAGCACCATTGGAAGATGTGTTCCTCTACAGGGAACTCCAAAAGGAGCTATGACTTTGATTCTGATTCAAATGGCTTTTCCTCATTAGCTAATGGAAAGAAAAAGGCAAGTTCTATCAAAAGCCATTACACATTTATAGCTCCATACTTTGCACTGGTAATTTAGGACTTATTTCTAAGAACAAGACTGTCTTCAGAACTTCAACATTCAAGTACTTGCTGCCATCAGTACTAGGTATTTTGAACAATCCCAGTGATTTTAGCAGTTTTGTATGAAGTCAGTGAAATAGCTTGGTATACTCAGGACAATATAGTTTGGTAAAACTAAAGGGTAATATTACAAATCCTTAAAGAGAAACATCATCCATGGTCCCTATGCTCATAATGGTCATTTAAAAACAATAAAAAGATAGTGACATTTTCAGTCAGACGTCATGAGAAATGGAGAGTACAAAAACAAAACAATATTGGAAATACGTTTTTACAAGCCTCAATAACAAGTCAAATTAGGGAGAAGACTGTCTTGGTATTGAATATACCCTAACCAATTACCTAAGGTTACCTACAACCTTGCTTTTGCAACCGTGTCAGTCATGCAGAATGTACAGAAGATTTTAAACACATGCACACTCCCTAAAGAGACCTCTCATGTAAATTCTCTTCAGGAACACAGTCCATGAAGTTGATTATGCACAAGACAAACAAGCAGAGGAACAAGACTACACAAGGATATATATTTTCCAACAGCTGTTACATTGCTGTACATATTTTACAACATCTGCTGCTTTTTTCCTTAGCTTTTGCACTCCCTTTGCATTTACCCTTTGGGCTAATTTGTAGTTGACCCCAGTAATACAGTCCTTTCACTCTACAATTTTGTGACAACCTATCATTGATTTAACAGTCATGCTCAGTGCCTTAAAAATCAATGAATACATAGGGAAAAAAACAGTAAGAGTGTGGTGGATCTTGATAACGTTTCAGGTCAGGTTTTTATCACAACTTTCTGATTTATCAAGTAATTTTATCACTATTCATATCAGGCATTGCATGTTGATTTCATATTTAGCAGATTTTGTGCTTTTGCAAGCAATTTGTAAAAGAAATAATATCTTTGGGAGAACAGGAAAGAAAAACTATGCTGTGTACAGTGTGCTTCTACTATACAAAGCTAGATGAAATAACTGTTCTGTTGAAAAAAAAAAACAACAAATGATGAATGATTTTTTTATAGTGGTGTAATTAAGGGTAAACTTTGGTTCAAAGGAAAACATTGCTTGTTCCAAAATTGGAAATTGATATTCTGACTCAACTGAAAGCCTAAACTCTAATAAAGACATTCTTCCTCAGTAAATATTTTTATGGAAGTGTTTAAGGAAAGAAATATTATTCTAATCTTTTTCACTTTGTTAGTATTTTCAGGTTTTAAAGGTAAATTCATTTCTAGAGTAAAGGCACACAATGCCACTCTACTTATGTTATGAATTCTTTTGTCTGACTGACAGGGAAATTCTTAGTATTTGAAGATTATTAAAGTTCACCTGTTTACCTTAATTCAGGCAAACTATGAGATAATTCTCTTTGCTTATGGCTTTTGTTCTTTTTCCATCTGGGCCTCTTCTTATTTCACCAACAAGTTTGTCACTCTACTTCTGTCTTCCCATCGTTCAACATGACGCCAGCTGTCTAAACGCTCTTGTCTTCACTGAGAACAAAATCAAGAAATTTCACTCCTCACTCCTCTTTTCCTCATTTCACTCTTAATTCCTGAAAAAAACGATCCTGAAATTATACTGTTGGAAGACAATATCCACTTTTGCTCCCATTATCACCTCTGCAGCATGTTTTCAGGGAATTCATCACCCTGTGCATAGCTGAGAAGACAACACAGAAACAGAACACACTATTTTATTTTCTTCTTTTCTTTATATAGGCTACAGGACAAGTTCCACTTACCCTTGTGAATCTTATCTTTTAACATTGCTCATTTATTTGCATAATATGCAAATATTATGGGGTTCTTCCTCCTAGAAGCTTAGCTGAATCTGTTTCTAAAAGGTTTTTAACTGGGTTTCATTCCCAGGGTGTCCCTTTACATCTGTAAGTGATTAAACAAGATTTATGGACAAATTAAATTATTTCCTGTTTGTGAAATGCAGTACTGTTACAATGAAGTGATTTTGCAAATTTTGTTTTTTTTTTTTCTTGATCTTTAATTTCTTAAGAAAATTAACATCAGAATTAAAAGATTAAAGTGTTCAGTTTCAGCAAAGAACATATTCCCCAAATACACCATTAGCTTTCACAAGCAAATTCATCATTTTGGAGCTGGGAGACAGGTTTACAATGCTGGATTATATAGGAATTACTTTAAAAAAAGAAAGGAAACTAGGATGAAATAAGGGAAAATTCAATTTACTTCTCAAAATGTTTTCTGGAATGTGTTCCTCTGGCTCCTCAAAGAGAGAAATAAATTATTTCAAAATAACTCCGAATGCAGTGACGATGTACACCACTCAGTACGTGTGTGGGTGTGTGTTCTGTGAAGACAGCTGAAAAGTGAGCATCATTCCTACCGGAGATATCACAGTGTAATGCTAATCATCTTTGCACCAAGTAGTGGGAGTAAAGCCACGCAAAACCATTTTTGTCTTAGTAGGGAAGCAAGATTTTCCAGATATCACTGATAGATAACATAAAAATCAAGCAGGCAGGATTATGGCCATATGAGTGTGATAATCTTGTATATAGGCATACACACACATACATACAAATCACATGCATGATTTATATGTACATTGCAGTTTTCACATCCCCATAGTGTATCATTCCTGTTCTAGATATTCACACAAAAACACCGACACATTCATCTCTTCTACCAAGAAGAGATGAACCTGTAACTGCTATATCATGGAAAATGCACCTATTAGAAAAAGTGTACTATGTTAGAACCTCAACATTAAGTTACAGAATACTGAGACATTATTTTGTTCATCTGTATTTTATGTGTCTCTTTCCATAGAGGTCCAAAAATAAAATGCCTTGTACTACATCCTCATTACATAAGTACTATATAGATAGCATATGAGTTCCTCTTGAGTTTCAGAGCAGTCAGAACTGGGATAGCATTTGAAGAAAAGAAGAGGTTTAGTAAAACTTTGTTTTATCCCGAATAAGAACACTGCCTAGTAATGACTGTGTTGTAGAAATGTCAAGGCTGAAATTAGCAGTAGGTGGAGATCTCTTTAATGGAAATTAAGTAAGTGGATAATGGAATTGAAATACTCTTATTGTGAAAAAAAAAAAAATATATATATATATATATATATATATATCCTTGAGCTCTGAAAGGAGACAGAATTTTCTTATAAGTAATTCTAAAGTAATTTTAAGAGGACTAACAAAACTTAACATTGAAATAATTTACAGAGCATCATTTAGTACAGCTCTTGATTTTTCTGCCTGTGTGGTAAGGGAGGAAGGCAGAAGAAAATAGTTACAGCAAAATTGGTAAAGGGGTAACCTTCTCATTGTCAACTTTCCAGCCTTGAAATTTGCTTCCATCAGCAATTAAGAGTCAGGCTTGACTGCACAGGTTTTACAGTTATTCATGACCCCAGCAATGCAATGGCACATGATCTCTGAATTTTGATGTGACAGTTCAGAATTCGGTTTGTTTTTCTAGGAAAGAGCAGGAGAATATATTTTTTTGTTTGTTTGTTTTTAGTGAAGTAGCTTGAAAACATACACCCCTAGGAATAACATATAAAGAACATAAGGATCAGGGATCATCAGGCATAAGTGTGCAAAAATAATAAAGGTCGTAAGAAATGAGAAAGATTAAATCCGGGAAAACCTGATAGCAGAAGATTGTAGAAGAACTGAACAATGCTTGGACATAGATGTCAGCTTAGGGATAGTAACAGGAACTGACTTGTGGAGGATTTAAAGACAGGATTTATCTCAGCTGTTTCCCCCCAGCATGACGGAAACCAAGAAAAACACAGTTCTTCACTAAACTACCTCTGAAACTATGTACTTCCACACTTGTACTTATTTCTACTTTGCCTGGAAAATTTGGTTCAAAATCAGTTTATTTTAACAACACAAATAGAGGTAGAAATATGTGACAGATGATCTCAGAGGTCTTTCTCTTCTCTTTCACCCTAAAACTTTTCTGGATTGTTTCACTTCCCCTCTTGCATTAATGTTTTACCTTTTAATCTCTTGCTTTCATTGCACCATCTTTTAAAACTTGTGTTAACCAATTCACTACATTTTTATTCATCTGATCTTCTGACCAGTTTCCTGTCAATGCTTTTTTTTTCCCTCACCTTCTTCACAATGAATGTTCCTTAGATAAGGGTCATGTCTTTGCTAAGGATTATAAAATATTACTCATATGTACAGATATAAATTATTTTTTATAGTGGCCTTTGTGATCAGAAATCATCTTTCTTTGTCTGCATATATGTTTTCTTTTTCTTCCTAGAATACCAAACAAGTTCCTTTCATATAAGAATTAACTGCCTTCAATTTACCTCACTCCTTTTCCTACTCCCTCCTTTTCTTTTCTTTTCTTTTTTTTTCCTTTTTCCTTTTTCTTCTCCTTCTTCTTCTTTTTTTTTTTTTTTTAATTAAACTATTATCTTGCCCAGAGCTTGGCAAAAATATCTTCTGAAACCAGGTCCACATCATGTTTGTGTGGCTGTATAATTAAAAATAACTTCGGAAATTAATACTGTGTTTTGGTAGAAGAACTGACACGCAAGCTTGCAAATTCACATATCAGTTTTCAAGCAATTCAGTGCAACCAAGATATAAAAATTTGGAGAAATGTAGATAAAAAAACGAAACCTCCACTATCACAGTCTAGTCAGCACACCATGCTCACCATGCTTGCATTTGGAAATGACCTTGTACAACTCAATGTACTGAACATGAGTAAGAGGATGATTCTGGCTACTCACATTCCTCCTCTTTTTAACTACAGTAAGGCAAAACTTTTTGATAGGGTGCTGTTTTATTTTCCAAAGCGTCTCGGCAGTCCTTCAGCTAACTTGCTTTCACAGATATAGCCAAATTGCTGAAAAGCACACTAGCCTCACCTAATACTAAAAAATATTAGAATTTACTCTGCTTTTCATGGCCAGATTTTGATGTCTTTGCTTATAGTGAATTTTTGTATTACCCTGAAATTGACTCTTTTGGTTGATGGGTTTACTTCCCTTTTATTTTTCTGACAGCTAAAGATAATCTGTACTGGATGTGTATGTATCAGCAGGGACTGAGAACCTGAGTAAATAAAAATGTACCCCTGTAAGTACACATTTATAAATTTGCAAATACAGAACAAGGGACTAACTATGCAAAAAAAGAAAGTAATATATTAATCCATCAGGAAATAGATTCACACTAATCCGACAACATGAATAAATACAAGTAAAATGTATTAAGAAGATTATTTCCTTACCCCCCC
>VXAA01000243.1:4256836-4274511 GCA_013399115.1 Anseranas semipalmata
CCCATTCACAGACTTAATTTCCCTTTTCATCTTTTTCTGTAGCTTTTTCTATTTTCCCCTTCCATCTTCCCCGCAAATCATATGGTTAATTGGTTAAGTCCACTCTAGAGTCTAACCATCAATTCCCAGACACAGCATCTTTCATTTCAATGTTTTTGGCTGATTACAGTTGCACTTAGAGGAAAACAAATAAGTATGTATCAACATACCGCAAGTGCTACATCTGTGTACGAAAATACACAAACAGATAATTAAACATCAACAAAATATCAATAGGATTAAAGTGTCATGTTGGAACAAATCTTGATAAATCCTTCCCAATAACAATACTCTAACTACAGCATCATAAGGGGAATATAAATTTAGACCATTAAAGTGTTGTTGGACAAAGAAAGACACATTAATACATCTGTTAGTCATTTTCTTACTACTAAGGGATTCTACTATTGTGCTACAGATGAAAGCTTTGGCCAAGAAGAGATATGAAAATATGCAAATTAATGCTAACAGCATAATAAATATCTTACTGTTCATCAACAACTCAATGGCATACTGGCATACTTTAAATTGTGAGTAATCAAAATTTGTCGATGTTTAGACATACATACCTACAACAGACATCTCTGGAACTGTGGCATGATATGGACCATCAACAAACTCTGGGGCATTGTCATTGATGTCTTGAACCTTTATAATGAATTCTGAAGGAGGCTCCAGAGGTTTGTTTGTGTCCCTGTCGACTGCTTGAGCTGTTAGAGTGTACTCAGCTTTTTCCTCACGGTCAAGCCTTTTCATTGCATGAATGTCTCCAGTCTTGTCATTGATCACAAAGATTGTTCCAGCTCCATCTCCTGACAGAATATACTTGATTTTGCTGCTGCCAGGATCCAAGTCTGTATGCAACTAAAAGGAAAAATAAGCATTTTAATTACACACAGGTCTCCCCCCCCCCTCCCCCCTTTTTTTTTTGCATTGGTCTAACTATACATTTTCTCAAGCTATTCTTTTGTACTTTAATGTTAGCTCCAGTGATCCATATCTCAGCTTGAATATAGAAGGAGAGTAGGGATTTGTATGCATACTAATCAAAAGTGAATGTAATCATAGGCATAATTAGACTTTCTATTTAAAAAGCAGCTGTTATATATATTTTAAATCCCTGTTCTAAAATGTAAATGTCTTCTAAACTATTATCAGCCAAAATGAACAAGCACAAAATGTCCTTAACCTATTAGATCAAAGGGCAAATGAAGGATTAACAATAATACATACTTTAATCTAGATGCTTATTTTTAGGTATTGCTTTCAGTTTATTTTCAGGTGACTGAAAATGGCTGAACACTGGCATCTATGTAAATGTCTTAATGGACACCAGTCCCAGAATTTTAGAACTGTATCATAACTCAGCTGTTAGCTGAACTTAAATGGTTCTAAGATTTCCCCTGAAGTACTTTTAAAGCAATAAAGCAATTTCTGCTTTTAAGCAGGAATATAAGAAAAAACTCTGATACACATCTTCCCATTTTCCTCAATGCCTCCATTAGAAAAAATAATATCACAGAATCACAGAATATCCCGAGTTGGAAGGGACCCATAAGGATCATCGAGTCCAACTCCTGGCACTGCACAGGTCTACCCAAAATTTTAGACCATGTGACTAAGTGCACAGTCCAAATGCCTCTTAAATTCGGACAGGCTTGGTGCAGTGACTACTTCACTGGGGAGCCTGTTCCAGTGTGCAACCAATACTTTGTACTTGGCTTTTCAAAAAGCAAGATAGAATTATAATAACCTGAAACAGTATAGGAAAAACAGGTATTCTTTACTTTGAATTTTTTGGTTAATTAAAAGCCTGAAGTGAAGAACACTAGAGACAAATAAAAGACTTCCATTGATTTTTTTTGTAGGCTCAAAGCCACATCCTAAATATCAGATTATCTCCAATAATTTTCAATTTGCAAGTACTCCAATCGTTGGACCAAATGTATTCATGTCAACAGACAAAAAAATTCAGAATAATAATTTAAATATACAATAATAATGCTTTAAGTGCTATTTACTGTTAAATCCAGCACACTGAAAGCAAACAATAAGAACAAGTGAATAACATATCATTAAAAATGTACCTTGCATTTATTATTATTTCTCTCTACCTCGCAAAAGGTAGTCTAAAGCCTATGTACAAGCTGTTTAGAATGGTTGCAATATGACTTACAACTATGACTTGTTCCTGTTTGCTCATTTTTGTGCAGACAGCTCAACAGAAATTGTTGCTGGTTATGCATTTTACTCTTCGATTAATAACACTGGTTGCTATGGCCTGGCAGCATTGTCATTTGCTATAAGGACTTGCATGGGGATATTAAAATAGGGGTGGAAAAGACTTGTACACTTGGCTACAGCCAAGCCACAAGTAGATTTTATGTCATACCACAAGTAGGCTCTGCAGGTTCTTCAGCAGATAATTGGTCACATACAGTCACATCTGCAAATTAGCTGTTCAGGAAAAAGAGCTTAGAAAACTCCTTAACAGCACCTTGCAAAAAGGAATCTCAAATTGTTGCAAGGAGCACAGCAGACAACAGCAGCCAGGTCTGATTTTCCAGTTGATCTGATATACATATATCAGATATAATACATCCAAAATCCCGATTGTCCTTATTTTTGCCTGCTCTGCAGTAAGAGCAGAACTCCCATTCTGAAGGGGTAACTTCGTTTGCGTTTTGCTGGACAATACATTATTACCACACCATCATTTTAACAACTTTTTAAAAGCAGTCTAATTGTCTGTGAATATGAATAACTCAATCCAGTTCACTCTTCCTACCCAACCCACATGAACACAGACATAGACGTTAAGTGATAGCTGAGTCCTCTTTCCAAAAACTTGTACTGTTTTTCTTTTTCTTATTGTAGTTACCATCACTTTTTACTTGAGAACAATCAGCTTAATAGAAGTAACGTTAATTTAACAGCACTCTCCTGCTGGTTGGTACTGCAGTTTGGTCTGCTAAGTGAGATATATTAAAAAAAAAATCTTAAAGATTATTGTCCTTATGAGCAGGATTAAACTCAATCTAGGTGTTAGCAACATAAACATTTATTTCCAGGATTCCAGAACCTGTCAAGATCAATCCAGAACCTGTCTGTGTTTTAAACAGATTGTTTACACTTCAAGCATCTGTTTGATCCCTGAATAAAATCCATATGTTATTAACACTGCATATGAGGGTTTTGGCAGAATATTCTTAGCTGAATTACAGTGATGTCATATCTCAACATTGTGAGGAAACAGAACTCAGTAAAGCAATTGGGAATATCTCCAGTTCACCCAAGTACACAAAGTGTTACAGTAAAAAACTCTATTCTGAATTTCTAAGGTTGCACTGGCTGGATAAAACAGCTATCCACATCAATATTTGACATTCTGCAATTTACTATTTGCTAGTAAGTAGGAGAGGCTGTCAGTATAATCTCCAGTGTAAGTTTTACCCATACTATGGAACATAAGTTATGGTTCATAAACCAGTTCTGGGATAAATGAATGTAAAGCTATAAAACTTTTGCAGTGCTAGTAAGATTGCAACACTTAAAATGACAAAAAGTATATGATTAGTATTAATTGCTTCTTCTAGTAAGTTAAAAGTCCTTTGTATCAAAAGAAAGAAATAGATATCGCTATTTGAAGCACTACAAAATGAAGAGGTAAACCTTAAACAAGAAGTGGAAGTGCTAGAAGCATTTTATAATGTTAAGGTTGAAACTGCCTCTGATCAGTGGAAAATCAGTTTTTCAGCCGAAGATTAATGGTGGCAAAAATGATAATTTTTTTTTTTTAGTTCTTTAATAAAAAAACAAGCCATACATATCGCATTTACTGAAATATGTACTTATTATGGTGAGTATCTAAGCTGATTAAAATATCTTTTCTAGGTTTTGAAGTTCTTATACCTTAATATCAAAATATTATAATAAATGACCTATGGAACAGCCATATTTTCAAAATCATTTCATTACTTGGACTTAGCATTAAAACACCATCATCTTCATCCAAAGTTAAATCACAGATCTGAAGTGAAATTCTAAGCTAGAAAGCATAGTATATTTTTCCAAATAACATTTCCAATCTTCTACCAGATGTGAATGATAATTTACAGCCATCGTCAAGCTTCAGCAAGCTGTGTTCATGTGAAGGTTAAAGATCATTAAACACATAATTATATGGGGTTAAGGTGAATGATAGAGAGACATAATGAACATGATAAATGAATATCAGTTTCTGTTGAAAAAGCCTCACAAATGTGGTAAATGTGAAACGGCTTTTCCACACCTCTAGCTTTATTTGCTGTGCCTGTGCTTGAAAGTTGGCTTCCTATTTTTCAGAGCAATATTGAGAATTAACAAGAATTTCCATTTAAGAAATGAGACATCTATAGCTAGCCCCAATGTTCCACTACTTGCTAGCATCCCAAAACAAACAGACAACCAAGTTTACTGGACAACTTCATCGTGTTCAGAGTGAGTCAAATTCACTTTCTTTATCTGAGATTCAGTTCTTTAGACTTCAAAGGAAGTGGAAGCTTCTTCCTCCATGTTTGCCCTGCCTGTGGGACTATAAAATCAAACATATCACTCCCTTAAAGTAGCAGATGTGACCCCATCACCCATGTCATGCACAGATTTATGGCAACAGGAGAGGTTTTGGATCCTCTCCTAGTTTTAATGGTTATGCAGATGCTCTGTACTAATACCCAACTAATGTCTCCCATGTAGCCTCAGCACAGGCCCCCTCCTAAACAATGAACCTCACTCAGAACGGACCCTATGGACACCACGATTTCTAATCATTATTAATTCCTTGCTATTCTGTGTTATAATACAGATAATAATCAATGAAGCCAGTATTAATGCTAACAGCACACTCAGCGTACTAACACAAAACTAACATTATTTTCACTAATAATGAATGCATATCTAAAAGTATTGCCAACACACTATTCAAATATATAACATATATTT
Organism: Anseranas semipalmata; assembly: GCA_013399115.1. Lineage (NCBI taxonomy): Eukaryota > Metazoa > Chordata > Aves > Anseriformes > Anseranatidae > Anseranas > Anseranas semipalmata. Next base: position 4,261,856 of record VXAA01000243.1, read on the forward strand.
ATAGTCTCCCATGTACATACATTACAAACATGCATAATTACAATCAATGCAAAAGAACTGCAGAGATGAAAGCCTCTATATTCTCTAGACTGCTTTGCAGCTAAACAAAAACACCTTGAGCATGTTATTCAGATTAAATTATCATCTCTGATAGAGATTTGTTCCCTATATTTTCAACCACATTTTCTTAACAAATACTTGGTTCAAGACTAGGTACACAGCCAAGGACATAAAGTCCAACCAACGCTACAGAAGCTCCAAGCCAGGTTCATGAAGTTCTTTTGCAGTTCTGGACACACAGAGAGATTTATGAGTCTCTTCTGCAGATGGAAACTGTCTCACCCGCTCTCAGTCAGCTACCTGGCAGATCAATGGTGGTCAAAACAACAGCTCGCTCAGCACACTGAATTTTGTGTTCAAACCATGTGTTCACCACCAGGAAAGTACATAATGCACTTGGGTCTGGTCCATATCCAGAATTAGCAGAAAATGCTTGACTGGCCTTTGTATTAGGATTGGGCATTTAGGTGCTCTCCAGGTGTGTTGTGACGTACAACTTGATACAGACTAGCCCATAAGGAGATGCATCATCAAAGGGAAGATTTGTAACCCCAATTTCCTTGTATTAGTAAAAAAGCATGAATATATCAATAATTCACAAAGGGGGAAAATCTCCATATTATGAAAATGCTCCTGGACATTTTTAATTAAGATAAGAGAAGACACCATTATGTAGTCAAGTTTTTGAGTTTGTTAGAAAGTAATTAATTTATCCTCATATAATTACAAGGGAATTACCCCTTTTTTGTTTCAAGGGAAAAGGCATAATCTGCCTTTAAAAGTTCATTTTAGAACTTGCATTTTTTTTCCCATTCCTAACTCTGGAAACTTTGGTACTAATTATTGAATCACTGATTTTCACCTGATGTTACATAGATATGCATACAACACACAAACACTATGCTAACGCCTCATGTTGTTGTTGTTGTTTTTTTTTAATGTACGCCTTGCTATAAAATTCCTCATTTATGAGGCAGACCCCATTTAACTTAGACTTTTTTTTTCTTTTTTAGCTTTTATGACTCTTTTCCAAAACCACTGGGTTCTAAGAAGCTCTAGCTCATTCTCTAAGAGTATGGAAGGAGTTTAGTGGCTTTTACAATAATTTATATCAATGCTTTCAAAAACTGTAATGCACCTTACTCACCATGTGTTTCTGTACGTGACTGTTCAGTCATTTTCCTAAAAACGTGAACATCAGTAGGTGTTACAGAAGGTTTTTGTGTGTTGTTGACAAGCTCTGACACATAGCAGACGATGAGCATGTTCATTGATGACCCAGAATTATAAAAAAATCATTCATAATTAAACTATTTTAGATAGCTTCAATTCATTTGCACACAATGCAGAATTAATAAATTGAACGTAATTTCAATTTAATAGAATCTTTCATTTTCTCCATGGATAGGCTGATCCCATCTTTAGTAATGGGAATTATAACTACACAATGGGGAAGAGGAAAACCAAATATTCTGCATTATTATTCAGGGTAATGACAAACTGGGGCATAGACTTGGTGTACCTGACATAATGTCAGTACTTGGAACACTTTCAGAAAGGAGACAGACATGTCCATGGATGATAAAGGTTTCATTTAAGATATGAGAATCATGTAACTTGAAGCCTCTGGAGTAACTGTCAAAAGACATTACTGCTCACACTCCTCAGCTGCAGTTTCATAACCATATTCAAAAAGAATTAAAGCAATAATATCCCTAACACTTTCATTTAAGAGCGTAATCTCTGCTTTTGTCTGCCTCAGTTTCCTACCGTGTCATTTGAGTATCTTTGATTCCAGATGGCTTCTTTTATGTTTCGGTTTATTCTTTGCTACTGCTTTTTTATTCTATTTGATTTGCTAATTTTGTCTTTGTTTATATTCATACTGCAACTGTGCACAAACTGCTTTTCATTGCTTACCTTTCAGTATCATCTTATAATACACTATTGTTGAAGTGTTGTTTAAAAACTGGAGACAAGAAATGGGATCTAAGAATCTCTTTGTTCTAATTCACTATGACCACCTGATTCAGGAAAAGAGCCAAGGAATCTGAACATATCGTGACCCAAGTCCTTCCTGGTTAGAGCACCATTGATCCTTTCTGTACATCTTCCATGCATCACCTTCCTCACCAGGCTGAATTCGTCATTTTTAATATATATTTTCACTCAATATCTTGGGAGGAAAAAGATAGTTACCCTTGTGTTTACAGATGGGAGGAACAGAAGAAGAGATAAATCCACCTTCAGTCTTACAAAGATCCATACTAGGAAAAATTATCGAGACCATAGGACTGCCCAAGCCGTTCCTAAACACCTCTACAGATCTATCTCCAGTTAACCACAGTACTCCTTTTTAATTAAAATAGGTATTTAGTGCCGGTGCCGTTTCACAGAAGAATCCTGCCAGGGAAACTCCCTAAGAGGGAGGAAACTGTGCCCTCAGAGATAAAGTCTTCCCCAAATCCACAATCACGTTTATCTTCAGTGGTTGGCAACAAAGTGATTTGTTTCTACTCTTTGCTATCTTCATTCCAAAGCATGGTCTCAGATTGATTTTTCTGTATCTGTTATATACCTTGCTTCTTCTGAATCCTTATGTTAAACCAGATGATAACTACGGCTTTCTGTTTTCCTAGTTCCGGCCTTGGCCCTTTCCATTTGGGGATACCATCTGTCTCCCTGTCTGTCCTGAGAACATAGCCACCACATACGACCCGTGTCCCGCTACAGCTTGGACTGTTGCCTTTCATCGCTTCCTTCTGCAGCAATTTAACGCCCAAGTGTCCTGTGTCGAGTGGCCTCAGACGGTTGGCACCTTTTTGTAGTTGGCTTTCTGCCTAGCTTGGAGTTCAAGCAACTATTTCTGAACCCAGGCTGCAGTTCCTTTCTTGTGTTCCAGCAGACACCCCTCCTGTAAAAAGGTCTTGATTTTTTAACCCAAGTGGTTCTGATACTTGAAACATACAATGATATTGTGTCACACTGCCAAATAGGAATCCTTTCCTATCTAATTTGCTTCTCTATTATTTCATCTATAGTGCACTGTGGCTCACCACAGGAGATCTGAAAGCTGGGTATAGAGAGCCTCAAAAATCACATGCAGCTTTAGTCATGTAAAACATATTCTCTCTTCTGTGTCTTTATGGGGAAAAATAGTCTCCCTCTGTCATCTCCTACTGTTTGGGGTCAAGCACTTTTATTAACAATTCCAGTGCTTCTGGCATTATAATTAACAGTGCCTCCTACGCTTGTCACTCTTTTCCCACCTCGATGAAATAGCAGTAAAGCCATTTACTCCCTCCCCCATCTTGTCAGTCCTGGACTGTAGTTTCTACTAGTCCTGCTGTTGTTTCCACCACCTGTAAGATTGTGTGAGGTCTCCAAACACGACTTCAGAAGGCTGTTCCATTTTGGTTGTTAATTCCTATTGCCAGCAGAGCCTGTCTTGGTCCTCCTTCCTCAAGGAGGAAGAATGGGGAGGGCTGTAAAAAATAAAACCATAAGCTGTGGGAATGTCCCATTCAAGGTGATAGCCAGGAGTTGGGCAGTTCCTATATAACAAATCCTTCTCTTTTGTTCCTTTAATCATCATCTTCTATTCAGACTGTTCTAATCTTTTCTTCCATGTTGTTTGAGCAGTATTTTTCCTTTCCTCTTTAAAAGCTTATTATAACTTGCTAGGCTTCATTCTCAGGCAGAGTACATTGCACTTGAGCACTAAGACCTCTTTGTGTTTTTCAAATGATTTTCTCAAGTGAATGTCAGAGCAATATCTTATAATACATACTCTTAGGATTGCAGAAGAGGAATAAAAAAAGTTAATCACTACATACCCACAGCGGTAATTTGAAGCCTGCTTACAAAATCTGTCAAACTAGACAAGCTATATCCTAGATCAGTGAAGGCAGAAAAAAACTACAATAGGCCAGTTTGGTCAAAGGTGAATGAAAATTTCTATTTATATGAGCATATTTAAGTTGTCATGATTTTACAATCCTTCAAGGCTCTGCTTTCAGCTGCTTTGACCATGCTGGCTTCTGAACATGCTTTGCACACAATGATTAGCAGGATCCCAGCGATAATGTGTTTAACCTGCTTTCCTTCCTAACGCAAGAATTTCAAATTCATGCAGAATACATTGTTATTTAATAACATTATAAAACAAACTGGAAAGCATTATAATACCGTTTCTGAAGGTTATTTTTCAAACTTAAGATGACTGCTTAGCATACACTGCAGTGTCTGAACATAAGGGAGTAAGTACTCTGTCTAAAACCACATGATGTGTAAAGCTGGCAGTGCAAATAGAAAGCTCTTTTCTAGCAATTGGCTGTCAAACATCTACAGTGCAGAAATATAAACATCAGCTATGCAGCCAGCTTTGAGCTCAAATTGAAAACTGTTGAGAAGGTAACTGAGTGAAATGAAGAGAACTGAAAAATTAAATTTTGAGTACTTACATACTGATTCTTATAAATTATCTGCTTATTTGTGATAACGTGACTTATTTTTCAGTGCGCTTACACTAACCTGTGAACTGTGCACACGGGTACAGTATCATCTTTTTCTCACTATTTTTTTTTTCAGGTTATTTGGAATGTGAAAATAAACACATGTAGGAAATGCTACAAAGCAAATTCCTTAGGAGATGCCAAATAAAATGATAGTTCTTCAGAGATGCTATGTTTCTAGTTACATACCAATATCAGAACATCGTTTACAAGAATTAATAGATCTAACAGGAGGATAATTTGGTTATTTTTTCACATTCTCTCACAGCTAGATATTCATTAGGGATAACTCACGCAGAATTGTATGTTATTCAGAATCTGTTTGAAAATAGTTACTATGATTTCATGCAGTTTCACAAGAAATTATTTGTCACATCACTTGTGTGGTTTCCAAAGCTTCCTAATGTAATTTCTCCTGCATTTCCACCAAGTCTTGCATTCCCATGAATACCTTACAAACTGACTTGCAAAGGTTATGTGTCTCATTATGCAATCAATTTGCAACACCATTAAAATTGAAATATTTTGTAAACCAATAGAGATAGATCACAGCTTCTGCCTTTGTTAATGCTTTTCTGGAAGAATTGACAGAGGAGAGGAGAATGCAAACCTTTCCACATAACAATATTAAATATGCAGAAATAAACGACTGTGCCCACTCCAGCAGGGTTTGATATTTATTAAGGTATTACCTCCAATCCTCTAGCAACTTGTATTGAGTCCTGCAGTCCCCTTCTCAGTACATATGGAGACTAAAGTCTCAGTGATAATTATCACTTTTTTTGGCACATCAGATAACCTGACCTGTTTCCAAGGAGTAAAAAATAGCAGAGCTAGGATTATAAGTGTGGGCAGTGTTTGGAGTATTTATGTCATTTGCTGTAAACATCTAACCATGCCTGTAATTCAAAACATCCAAAATTTGGGTCAATGTCCTATGTATCATCAGAAGAGGAATGCTGGCTCGGCACAAATACAGACAAATTGTATACAAACCAGTATCACAAAAGCTGAAAGTGTGTAACATATGTCAATCTCAAAACCGCCAGAATCCATACAGACTTAGCAGTGATTTAGTCTAGACCTTTATCCAAATCATCTGAGCTCACAGTGAAGACTACTGTGGGAGACTGCGGGAGACATCTGTACTAATTTAATGATAGCTGAATCACCGTCGGATTTCTCTACCCACACAAGCTTGGTAGTGCTCATATCACTCTACGAGCACAAAACAGCCAAAAATCCATATGGTTGTCTCCCCATTCAGCTGTCCTCTGCATTTCTCTAACAGTCCATTCTTGTTAGACAGGACAGGTGACCAGCTATCCTGTGCTAATGTCTTTTGGGGTGAATGGTGGAGAAAATGCACTATACCCAGTAGACTGAAGGCAAGAGGCAAAGGAACATATGATTTCTCAGGACCTCTTTTCAAATGATACATGGATTCTCCCACCTTCAAAGAGCTGGTTGTTAGGTGGCCTTCTAGAGAATGTAGTGGCTGTAAAAGGAACAGCCAGGAGAGAAACAGCTGCCTAAGGGGGATCCTTGAAGGTGTCCAAGGACTCTGCTGAGGTTTCTCTAAGAAAAACAGTTCAGGTACCTATTGTAAAGAAGAACTAGAAACAAACAAAAACCAACCAACCACCACGACCAAAAGAAAACAAAAATCAAACAAAAACCTTCAAAATCTGAGAAAGAGGTACAAAATTGAGAACTGAAGTTTACAAATGATCCAAACGACAACCCAGATATAAGAACGGCACAAAATCCTATCTTATGTACATCCCTTGCTATTTATCCGAAGGAACTGAACAGAGAACAAGCAAACGACAGCTGGTTAGCTGGGCAGCTGACAACTGCAGAGTCAGTACTCATCTATAAATAGTGATTATTAATTACATGTATTACAATAGCACATAGAGGTCCTTGTTGACACTACGGCTCTGTTACATTGTACGCTGCAACCTTCACTGAGCCTACTTCACTGTTCTATGCTTATGGTGAAATACCAATAGCTTTTTTTCCTCCTTTCCTTTTACTGAAAAAGAGACAAAGAAGAATGGACCCAGAACACACCATTTTAGAAATAAGCTTCTGAGACATGGGCTAATTTCTGCAATTACTACCTACAGATTCAGTATGGCTCAAACTCATGGAAAAATGAAGCTGAATTCTGAATAAATTTCTAGTCCTAAAATGATTTATTATTACAATTTTGCATCTGAATGGTTTCAGGAGCTGATCTAAGACCCAAGAATTCAGTAGCAGTCTCTTTGTCTGAAATTTCAAGAGACAGAATCACACACTGGACAAAATTCTGTATTTGAAACATATATGGAATTATAATTAAAGATACAGCACCAAAGAGCCACGCTCCCCCCAAAAAACATTTTAGCAACAAAGGTTGGGAGATGCCAAAATTAAGGCTGCCTTTAAGATCTTGATTTGCCCACCTTTCATGTAGGCATTATGAGATATAATCTCTAACTATAAGATCGTATACCAGTTTTCCCCACAGGACCCTTAACTCTTTCTGCATGCAGAACAGACTGCTCATTATATGGGCAGCTATTCAATATTTTTTCCCTTCATTGTTCAAAGTATGGCCCTATGAGTCTACTATCTAATATTTAAGCCTTGTTCCAAAACAGAATTGTTAATGTCCCTATGTTTTTTCTGTGGTGTTAATCACCATGGTGTCATAACACGCTATAGACATTGATTAAAAAAATCACATTTATTATGTGGCAGAGATAAATATTATTATCTTTGTTCTATATACTGAGAACTCAAAGAAATTAAAAGGTGATTTACTATTAACAGTACTATTTAATAACCTCATCTGAATAATTTCAGATTTGTACAACTGGATTTTTAATTTATGAAGCTATTGTTGGCCAATCACAATTCTGCTGGAAAAAAATCAAGCTGCAGAAATAAGGGAACGTAATTAGATTTCAACCTCACCTTCATCCAGCTTCCTGTAACTGCCACACTCATCCTCAGGCATTTGATTAGCTTCCCAAGATCCTAATCAGTTCCACTCTCCTCTACACGGCTTCCCCGTGCTTCTTCTCCATTACCTAAACATTTATACTGCCCATCCCGAAAACAACAATGAAAAGTATCAATTTTGAAACTTTCTAGGGAAGGGAATAGAGACCAGTTTGGGGCTGGTCTTCCTGGTGAGTGGCCCAGAATTACACACCTGGGAAGCTCTGCTTGAGGCTCATTTCTCAGCTTGATATTCCAGCACAACAGACACAGAAAGCCTTGTCTCCTGTGCGTTGACGATCTTCTATGAGATCTTCAACGAATCACTGCCCAGTACTCCGATTTTCCAAGTTAAATTCCAGTTCAAAACTCATCTAAAATTTGTCTGACAAACTCTAAATAACATCTGCTGTATTTTCAGCTCGTGAGATTCTTAGGGCATGCTATTTCCAATATCTAGTTTTTCATTCATATTATGAATCCACAATTTACAGTCCAATTAAAATCAGAGTTTACCACTAGCTTACAAGTCTTTTTTAATACTCTTCTGATAACTAATACATCAGGTGTAACTGACTTTAATATAAACTAAATAATGAAATTAACAATTATCTGACTGTGAGATAATAAAGTGTTGAAAATAGCAAGACCCTGAAGTAAAGTAAAATATTTGACATTATTTATCAAGTCAGTAAAGCTGCCTTTTCACATTTACTTAGGATATAGGAAATAGAATATTTTGTTTGCCTATGGAGATGGGATCATTGGGTATGTAAATGGACATTGATGGCAAACTTAACTGAAAAGATAATCGTCTGTATGATGTTCTTCAGCAAAGTATTAGCAGTATAAATGCACTGTTGCTCAGTTCTGTTATGGATATTTTGACACTAAAACTTACACAGCTAACAAAAACGTGTCTTAGCTTATAAAATGTTGCTCTTTTTGACACAAACCAGGATCACGAACAATCAAAGTTGCAATCACTGCATGATTAAACCACACCTTTTTTTTTTTTTTTTTTATCTCCCCATACTGAAACTTTGAAGCCATATTAAATATCTCATTACTGACCACAACTGGTTTCTGAGTCTGAATACACTTGTCAGCTGTACCATAGTTCCCTGTCTCAGCTGTGCCAGCTTCACTAATAGGTAGCTTTTCTCAGAAAAAGACAGAAGCCCACCGGAGGAGAATGCTGGAAGCCATAATCTCCAGTGTGGTGTATAACTGCCTCTGATTATACAGCATCATGTTAGCAAGGAGGCTAAACAGAGAAACCCCATGGGTTCTCCAGTTTCCTTTTCTTTTTCATTATGTGCTATGAGAAAGTATGATGTAGTGGTAGAACAGGTTCAAACATTATTTTCAAGAAAAAATAATTAGCTTGAATATATCCCTGTCCTAACTAGCACAAAACCCAAGCAATCTTAACCTGACAAAGAGAGAACACACAGCAGTTTCAGGCAAATGCAAAACTTACACTTCCTATAAGAAATAGAAATCATAAGAATAGCAGAGCTATGAACTCTGCTTTTGTTTCATATATTATTGATATGCAGGTTTAACAAATAGTTCCAAGTCTGTGAAAGAATCCAGAATGAGTGAAAAATTCTTATGTTCGTCAGTTGTTACAAATAGATCACAAACAGTCCCTTACAGATGAGTCACATTCATGGAGACTGTAGTATGCATAAGTACCGCTAGATATCTGCCTCTAAAGAGTTAGTTCCAGGTCTTTATCTGTGAATACCATGGATTTCTTAAACTTAACCTGTTACTTTAAATCTCTGTACACTGTTTGTTAGTATGGTCACTCTCTACTCAGTCCAGTTCTAACAGTTTAGAATACCACGTTAATTCTAACCTTCTTTACACCTGAACAGAATGTATATTTGTAAGACAATGGAAAATAGTGGAGACGTTGTATATATACAGAAGAACTTCAATATAAGAGCTAAATAGTTAAAAGTCTGGCAGCTGCCCTTCACCAATAAAATGGAATGAAGGTATGCAGATTGGGTGGTAGGCAGTAGAGAAACTGTGAAAAGGCTTTAAGAAGCCTCCATCTAAAGTACAGTATATTGACACAAGAAAAAAAAAAATCCTCATATTTCAGCTTTCTTCTATCTGCTGAGATGTAGTTCCAAAGGGGTGAGAGGCAGTGAAAGACCAACCAGCCAAACCAGTTTGGAGGATGAGAAAAACCCAAGAGATAGAATTATCTAGTGTAGACAAATGTGAAAGCAGAGAAGAAACAAAAGGATGTAAATACCCAGCATAAGGCTCCGAAAAACCACGTAGAAGAAAGTTACACGATTGTTAGGCAATTCAAATCTTACCACAGAAAATGAAGCTGACCTTCCAGATGCCAGTTTATTGATTGTAAGATTTTTTTTTAATTATTATTATTTTTTATTATAGAAGACAAACAAACCACAGCCTTACAAATACCTATAGCAATGAGGTATGCTTATAGTAATATTCACTTTAAGGGTTGCCTGGAGAGTTTTATGTTTGCTAAATACTTCTTTCCTTTTCCCGTTCTTGTCTGCAAATAAAGGAGGGTGTGGGCAAAAAGGCAGAATAGATGACATTTGACAGCAAGTGAATTCTGAAGCCTGTATGGAGAAGCAGTCCCTCACCATCAAAAGGATGGGAGAGTTGCTTGATGGGAAGAAGCTCTTCTAGGAAATCTGAATGAGAAAATTAGAATACATTCCTGAAAGGCGGACCACAAGTTATTTACAGAGATGACAGATTTCAATAGTTTCTTTGGCTGCAGATGAGAGCTAATGAATGGATCCAGAATATGAGGTCAATAGAAAGCCTCTGAGTGTTTTTTTTTTTCCCCCATAAGTAACACCTGATTTGGATCTGATTGCGTCCAATGGTGAGTGTGTTTCTTTGCTAAGAATACTTCCAAACCTTATTTATTCTTCCTGGAATCTTACTGCCAAGCTCATTTCTTCTCACTCCCGGTGGCTAAAGCTCTCTTCTGGTCTGCTTCTCTTCTAGAAGTGACACTTTATATTGATAGTCCAAGCAAAGAGAGTTGTCATCAAACTGGCCATGTCATTCAGCCCCAGGGAGCAATGCTGGGAGTGATCACGCATCCTGAATACCAGCAATTCACTTGGAACTTTCCACAAAACAGAGCTAATCTTTTATTCGTCTTCCCACAATCGAGGGTAATGTTATTGTCATCTTAGTATTAATACATGGCGATCATGTACATTACTCCACAATCTGAGTTTATTACTGCTGTAATTAAATTAGCATCACCACATGCTTGCGAAGCAAAACTTTTTTCTTCCCATTCTGCTGGTGGAGAAACACAGTCACAGAGATAAAGAGGTCCAATATTCAGAACAAACCGAGTATTTGAAGGTCCTAAGGACAGCTGCTCAAGATCACTAAGAAGCCAGACCCCAAATCCCAGTGCTACCCTTGTCATTGCCTGTACTTTCTGGACAAGATTAAAGATTCAGTGACACTCAGCCACTGCACCTGCAGATTGCCAAAAAGTTCATTTAGGAAGGAATTACAGGATTAGGAAAAGAACAATTCTATATTTTTTTCTGAACATTTCCTGGCCAAAATGTTTCAATGTTATTCTACATTCATTTTTTTTTTTTATAGCTGCATATGCATTAATTTCATTTTTAGAAACAAATTTAACATTTTAATCTGATCAAAATGTAAACTGTTACCTTTTGAATTCATTCCATTCATTATTATATTAAGGGTTTCGTTTGGATACAACAAAAATTCTATGCCTAGTCCAAAACATTTTTTGATATTCCAAAAATTCTTATTGACATAAAATTAACTTTTCTCCTCAACTTTTCAAAACTGAGAATGAAATGAAAATCTGTTACTCAACTCAGAAGCACTTGAATTCTAGGAGAACTAAATTCTTATTTGCTTCAAAAGCAAAACCATTCCTGCTGCCTACACAAATCTTCCAATTAAACCTTAACTTCCAACAAAAATAAAGCAATTTAATTCCTTTTGTTTACCATAATTTAATCATTTTCCTTATTAGTATCAGCTTTATTTAACTGTTTTAGTGCTTTCTGCTATGACTCATTCTGTAGATTTAGGATGGCTTTCTGTCATGCCTTTACTTCTGCAGCATCACAAACACAATTAAAACATATTTACTGTGATTATATTTCAGCATTCAGATCACCATATATTTTGCTCTTAGGTATAGAATCCCTATTGTTCACATAATTACTATGAAGAAATAATGCAAATGAGCCTGCTGGAGACAATTATTGGACTTTCTTTTCAACTTTATAATGTTATAAACAAGAATTGACATTCTACTCAGAGGTGGACAGCAAACACCCATTTTATTGAATTCTTTAAAGACTTCAAATTACAGAAGCTAAGCGACTTTTGTAATTATTCATCTAGTACATACTAATATCTCTAAAATCAGATCTAAGATTGTGCTTGAGAATTATACAGATCAAGATCTCTCTGATTAGTATTTCTTAAGCAACAAAATTAAGTATTGTGGTTCTGTGATAAAGGACATCACATCTATAACTTGGCAGCTGCCTGTACAATTTGAATAAGTAATCACAGCAGGATGAATTAAGACTGGAATAAAATCCACATTTATAGTACCTGCTGAGAGTACTCCTTTACTTGTGTAGGATTTGGAAAGATCTTTGAATTATTTACATTTCTTTTTGTAGTTTGCAATGAAAGTGATTGAATATATCAGAGGATGATAAACATCCACATAGCACATTCTCATAAATTAGTTTCCTCTCATTCCCAGTGTCAGAATCCCCTTCCAGTTACTTAGAAATCCACAATCGAAACAGGGAAGTCTCACGTGTAAAAACAACCGTTTTCCCCCCATTAATCACACACCCGTGTTGTCATGGGCCACCAGAACATGCAGACACAAGGCACTGCAGAATTCTGCCTCTGAAACGGATGGACACAGTTAGCTCCTGCCACTAGCACAACTGACTATTCAGAGACAGCAAAGTGACAGGGCCATCCACAGTGTCAAAGCCTCAGATGTTCAGTCAAACCAAATTCTCAATGTTCTCTTTCTCCCCC
>VXAA01000243.1:4274531-4297514 GCA_013399115.1 Anseranas semipalmata
CTTCATTGTCTCTTTCCCCCCCTTTTTTTTTTTTTCCCAAGCGTGTGTGTGTGTGTGTTTTTTGTTTTTTTTTTTCTAATGTTCTTTACATTATTCGGGGTACTGTGCAAAAAGGAATATCCTGCTGTTTTGTCTAACACCCGTCAAAATTTTTTGTCTAGTTCTTGCTGACTAGGATGTGCAAACTGTCTGCACCAAAGGAAAAGATAACAGGAGCCAGCCTAGATGAATGGTCCCTTAGAAAGGGTCACCACTGGTGCCACCTGATTGATCCATAAGGCACTACAGGCACTTCCCTGGACTCGGTCTTTTTCCTCCGCTCTGATCAGCACAGGCTGAGATTCCATAGTACAATAGGAGATCCAATTGCTCATTTTTTCCAGGGATCAGTAAATAATATTTTCAAAACATACTCTCATCTAATACAGGATATTGTTGTGAGGAAAGCCAAGTTTTCCTAACTAGCAAGTACTATGAAAGAGCCTGGTAAACTTAACCCAAGGCAAAAGGTCAATGCATGCCTGAGAGCTGAGGGACTGAGTTTTGGGAAACAAAAAGACATGATTAGACCTGATCTCTTCTTAGTTCTTCAAAAGTCTCTTCCTAATCTTTTCTTCTGCTCATCTTTCACAGATCCTAGCCTTGCCATCCAACATGGAAAGAGCCTTCCATTCCCAACACAAAATTAACCCAAACAGAAGAACAACATATTTTATACATTACCCCATTATTACATTTACATTTGGCTAAGATCAAGAATTTTGGCTGACTTGCACAGTACATAGAGAAAATAAGTGGAATAGAAAAAGCTATATCTATGCCACCTGAGGATTCTCAAACACTGGGGCAATCAGGGCAGAAATGAGTCTACACCACCATACTGGCCCACAGTGGCCAAATCTGTTGAGTAAATGTCTTTTAGCAATCTGTCTGGCATGCCACAGTTCAGCTTCGTTTCACCCTCATTGTGGACACAAATGAACAATATAAGCTCCAGATACAATTGGCCCTGCTGTGCCCTTACCAAAGTCAATGCAACTCCACAGTGCCAACAACTTTAGTGACAGCTTTTAATTAAAACAAACAATGAGATTAAAATGTAAATTACAAAAAGAAATCAGGTAATTCCATGTTGGTTTAACTTTTTCTATGTGGCCACCAAAAGCACACAGGTAATTTAGTATTTCAAACTGATTTTGCAAATAGATTAGTTGTTAATGTAAAATTGTTAAGCAAATCATTTCAGCAGAAAACCATTCTGGGATACAGTTATGGGAAGAGGTCACATATGCAAAACTAGGCTTTGCCCAATTGATTTCTAATTATAAAATCAGAGGCTCTAGAGTTTGTGCTTAATAGTCCTTCCCGTTAGCCTGAAAAAATAAACTTACAGCATGAGCTCACACACAAACACACATACATATAAAATGCTTCTCGTTGTTTTAGTAAGCAAGTATGTGTCCTGGCACTGTTCAGCTCAGAATGAAGCAGACAAGGCCTAACTGAAGGCCATCTATGGAATTAAGTGTACCGTGCCTCACTTATGGCCAGCTGTGACACAGCAAATTGTTCCTTATACTAAAGCTACAATAATGTCCATTTGGGGGAAAAAAAAAGCCAAAGGCAGATTCTACAAGGGTTGAATAAATTTAAATGCCAATATTGTATAATCACATAATTTTATGTTTTCTTTTGTAAAAAATAGTGGTTAAGAATTTCACATATTTAATTAAGTCATTCTTCAGCGCCAAGTGCAGACTAACCAGGACATCTGAGTCTCTTGTGACATTTCATCTTTGCATGAAATTGGAGGATTTGTGGGATGAAAGAAAGACAAATAGTACAGTTCTACTTATTAAGTGTGTTCAACATAAGGATGCTTTCTGAGAGAGTGCATTCCGTATCTTCATCATAGAATAAAGTGGCATGAAGGTGAATATACTTTGCCCACAATGGGAACAAATTAGGACAATCTTTAGTTAATATATGACGTGCAAGAGCATTTGTTGCACAGATCTACCAGCCTATTTTATACACAGCTATATTCAGTGCACACGCATTACATATTACAAATCAATGATTTCTTCTGAGTTTATACTTCTGACAACTAATAAAATGCTAGCATATTCAAAAACATTATGAATCTTTTTCTTGGGGAACCTAAATTCTGTACTGTGTTGTGTGATCACTCAAATAATAAATTACTACTCCACATGACAAGACAAGAAGAATTGAAGTCTATATAACTTGTCATCTCCATCACTTATATTTACAAATGAATGCGTCTAATGCTTTGGCTGCTAGAAATTGTATCCTGTAATATTTGCTAAAACTTAGTCTTCATCATTATTTTCCCCTTAAAACTGTTAAAAAATTCACAAGAAAATTACTTTAAAAAAACAAAAATATTTTCTTCATGAATTATTACTTTCAGTTCTAGCCTTGATTTTCTGCTGCATCATTCCACTTGCACACCTATGAGAGTCAGCAGAGCAGAGATGACATTTCTTGAAGAAACGGGTCTTTCTTTGCTCTGCTCCAGTCCCCTTATCACCCATTCAAAGTCATATAAAGTAATCTGGAAAACAGTGGCATGAATTCAGTTGCACATACCTGAGTAACAGGTTTTTAATCACGTATTGCTAGTTGACCAGCTTGCAAACCAGCAGTCAAATTTTGTGGTGGCATCACCCGCAGATGTTTCACAGAAAGTGAGACACAGGGAGTTGTCAACCCACTGTGAATCAATTTATTCATTCTCACCATCTCTCCAGTCAATTTCATCCTTCAAGGTGCAAATTAGAAATACAGGTGTATTTTCTGAAAAGCTTTCCAGATTCAGTTTTTCAAAAGCAAGTTAAGAGCCGGTTGGCTCTCATCCAGTGCAGTATCTGTTTAACACTGGAGGAACACCTCCCAGGGAGCCACATCCCCAACTTTGAAGTGAATGTTACGAACATGTATTTCTATCAGTTAGTATGGCTCTGCAGACCTAAGTCCTAAGACTTCATACCCACTGCCAAGACCTGGCAAAATGCCTTTTGACTTTCAGCCACTTCTACGGCAAGTGTAAGGCGTAAAGCTCTCAGAGTATGCCATCATCTTAAACCACATGCTTGAAGGTGTTAGTACTGAGGACCAGAATTTGAAGGACAGTGACTACCCAAAACTGCTGCAAGGATGAGAAGGAACTTCAGGATTTTTTAGCTATGTAGAATATTAAAATATCTTGCTAATTATCTAACTAATCCAAGATAAATTCAATCTGCAATTTCCTGGAATAAAAGGTAAAAGGAAACTGGAAGCTAAGTCAATACACTTTATAATAAAGTCATTACAGGTCTGTGATGTGATGAGATAAAGTGCAACAAGGATGAACAGTGGTATGTTACATCTGTTGCATACGCTCTAAGCACCGCTGAATGGAACCGTCTTGTAATTTGTTTGTATTTGCAGTAAGAACTCTTATGCATGAGTCAACAGATAAATAAGACAACAATAACAGTCTGCCAGGTCTTCTACTACCCTAAAATTGAAACATTTTCCCCTAACATTGTAGAGTGATATAAATAATGGCGTAGTATTAGTTTGACTGCTAGAAAGTAGATCAAATTTACTTGCCTGATTATGCCTCACCTTGTTCATACGCAATATGAAGAACAGGCGACTAACGCCAGTAGGGTACACTACTATTAGTTGCAACATCAGTTTCTTTACAATATCTTTCAGAGGATGAAAGCAGAAGACTATACATCTTGGAAGAAGCAATGAAATTATTTATTTCATAATATACTACCTTTTTATTATTATTATTATTATTATTATTATTTAGATAAGACTGCTTGGAGCAAAGTATTTCATTCAAGCTCAGAGATACTGCTAAAATTTTTATTAATATGCATTGTCCTTTCCTTTCAAGCCTTCCAAAAATTGCACCTGGGACAATAACACTCTGGATTCTAGAACATGGTCATAGCTGAGAAGGTAGGATTTTCTATCACTCACAATGGCAGCACTATCTCCTTATTTTCACATTCACCCTTTATTTTAATATGCAGATGATAGTGATCCATAGCTACATGAATGTAAATACCAGAGAATTCATTTTAATCAGGACGCATGAAAAAATGCATAGAACTGTACAGGCATACACAGAAGTAAGAACTCATACACGTATAAAGCTCTGAGTTTATATATTTAGTACTACCAGTGAAATCTTGACTTGATCTTGCAAATAGCCAGAGGATAGTGACTCAGCCAGGGTTAGCATCAGCCATATCCAACCAAAGAAGGAAAACAATGCATATATTTTTCATTTTTGTCCACGGCACAAGAATGAACAGTCTACTCTGACTGAGGCTGCTTCAAGAGTATGAAGAATATGCGCTACAGAGGCTTTAGGGTGCTCTATGAATGACAGCTTCTTTTCGAGCTACAGAGAAACTTGTAATGGACTTTTCTGTCTCTAGGGGAACTTTTAAAGCCTAAACAGAATTTCAATTATATTTTGCAGATAGTATGAAATTGTTGCTATAACCCTAACTTGCAGATGTACAGATTAGATTTAAGCCATATTTTTAGAACAAAGTAAAAAAAAAAAAAAATTTTTTTTTTTCTAAGTAAGCTTTTATCCAGATTTATAGTGCAGTGCATGCAGCCAGTTGACTTGCTGCTAATGTGGTACTTTCCAGAGCTTTTAACACACTTTGCTGATTGTTTGCTCCAGGCATACGGTTTGAATGAGCCAGGCAGTGCACAGTAC
Organism: Anseranas semipalmata; assembly: GCA_013399115.1. Lineage (NCBI taxonomy): Eukaryota > Metazoa > Chordata > Aves > Anseriformes > Anseranatidae > Anseranas > Anseranas semipalmata. Next base: position 4,279,294 of record VXAA01000243.1, read on the forward strand.
AGCTGGCAAACTGGATATCAAAATCTGGCAATAAGCCTTAGAATTATGTGTGACTATGTATCAAATTTCCCTGAATTCTGTGTTACGATTTCTACTGTATCAGCGTAAATTGGAAATTACTTCAGATTCTACTACAGTAGATGCCACTGCTTCCAGTGTTGCAACAATGGGATGTAGCTGACCCATGCTGTGGAGAAATGATATTAAAAGCATAAAAGCCTTTTTCTCAGGCAAAATAATTATGGGAAGCTTTTATTAAACGATCTCAGTATTTTCAAAATGGGCAAGTATCATTTTTTCTAGGACAAAGATTGGGAAACTGTGACGGGTGCTGTTCCAAATATACATTCATTTCAAATCAAGCAAAGAATTGGAATTTTTTGGCAGTTTATCCTGTTTTCACTACTGCCTCCCATAACTGAAGTCAATGTTTCCAGCCTCAGTTCTGACATTCAGGAAGGTCTAATAAAACTCTCTAGCAGTACCTGAATGCAATTTTTATATTAATTTAATAAATGAAGCACCATTTTTAGACTCTCAGCATAATAAACTCTCATTCGCACTGCATAGATTCATAAATTCACACTGTTAAAAATTGTTTTCATCAGAAATGGCCAGCTTCCTATGGCATCCATTCTGCAGTTTGGAACTGGAATATATTCTGGCTGTGTTTGTCAGTCACAAGTCTTCAGTTATTACAACTGAGTTTGCTTTATTGCTGCTTGAAAAGCCAATATAGATACTGAGAGTGACTGTCTCATCTCAGGGTACATACAACTGTGTACTTCTGAGTATATATTCCCACTTTTTCAGTGAAGTGCATCACATTTCTATGCTACATAAGCTCAAGGTAATGAATTAAGATAAATACTAGGAGAAATAGAGAAGCAGCAAGTTCCCTACTAGAAACCTGCACAGATATGTAAAAGTACTTTGTATTGAAATGTGTGTTATAATGCAAATGCTTTACTGAACTCAAAAAGCATTTCAAGAACAATGTACCTTTACAAGAAAAATAAATAAAATAGCACATAGCCTCTTTTTATCTCATATATTATTCTCTTAAGTTTAGAAAAACTAATTTTCAGAAATTCCTCTTTCCAACATTAAAAGTCTCATAAACTTGTAAGGTCCATTAATGTCTTAAATAGCACTGAGTAGCTGGACAATTCTGTTAAAAATGCATTTCAGTAAATAATAAAAATTAATTTCTGAGAAGTCTCCCTTATTTCCACAATCCTTTCTTCCCACTGCCTAACCAGTGTTAATGAAAATACTATTGAACATGAGGTCAGCATAGATACTCTGTACCGGGAAGAATTTAAAGTAAATAGCAAAGAGAAGGATTAAAAAGAAAATGTTTTAAATCTCTCAGACTTCAGATTCCTTATCAGCATGAAGAAATATAAAGAGAGAGAAAAATAAGTATGAGGAAAAAAGGTTGCATACTTTTATAGAAGTACAGCTGTTAAGTTCATGAACCTTTTGAAGATGACCCAGTGAATAATGAATAAAATGTGCAGAAGGACACTCTGACAGTCTCCTGCTGGGGGGAGGGAGGGAGTTCTATCACAATAGAAATGTCAAATATATTGAATCGAAGTTTGTGGAAGTTCATTTTAGCAAGGGGGAAGCACAATGAAACTGGAAGAGATGTATAGTTCCATTTCTGTATCAGCGAATGATACAGTATGCCTGTACAAGTTTGTGGAGAAGCTCTTTAGAAAGATGGCATGGCATTATGTTCTGACAAATGGAAGTGAGCACACCACACCTCTGACTTTACTGCTGTGGCATTTAGAGGTGCACTCTAAGGCTGTTTTTTTATTATTTTTAAATTGTATTTTTACATTGCAGTTTACAATGCAATTTAATGCATTTACAATGCATTATCAAGCCCTAAGACTTGACAAAAGTACAAATATGCTCTCCTTTACCTGCTAAGATTGGCAAGAGCAACTGAAACACTGAATAATATTAGAAGCACCTATACACAAAATAGACTGAAGTCTGGTTTCAAGAACATGGAGAGGAAAGTAAGGAATGTCAGAGGTCATCTCACCTACAAAGAAGTGCCAGCAGAGGATTAGAAAATTTTATTTCTTAAGCAGCTCTCAGGTCAATTACCTACCGGGTCCATTTCAGGTCTATTATCCAGCATTAACATGGACATTAGCGAATGGCTTCCTACATTCACAAAGAGGCTTAGAAATGTATCAGCAGCTTTAGGAAACTATCTAAGCTGTATCTCTAGCCTCAACACAACTAAGTGTCTTTTCCCAGGTTTGCACAAAAGCTGTCAGCCCTCAGTTTTCACGGATTTCAGCCTTCCGCATCACTTGGATGTAAAAATAGACACCCTCTCATGGAGGGCCCAACTGACACAATCCTGCAGCTGACTTTCAGAGAACACAGGAAACATGCTGCAATTTCCTCATCCCACATTTTACTCACAGTATTAGGCAGGTATTTGAAAATCCTCTTCCCCCGAGGTCAGAACAGTGGCTTTTAACCCTCTTAATTCCCTTCCTCTTGGTTATACTATTTCTCATTACCCCTGTTTTTTATTTTGTCCATTGATGTTTAATTCTTTATGCAAGGGGAAGAACTTCAAGAACGGGCCCACCTCAGACTATCAAGACCCCTTGATCGGAGGAGAAGTACTGGCCTGAGCTCTGAGCTAATGCAGGAAAGGATCCCCACTGACTCTGCATTAGAGGTACTTTCTGCCTGGGCTGAAACTCCAGGCAGAGACAGGTGATCTGAATTTGATCTACCAACAAATAAATTCAACAGGTTATCAGAACTATTAGCCAAGTTACCTCATCGCCACTGCTGCAACTCAAGTTAAAAATGTTAAATTAAAAAACTTTTGTACTGAGGCTTTTTTCTTCTTTTTCCTCCAATCATACTTGCAACACACTTAAAAAGCAAATTACTGAAAATCCCATGTCCATGAATATCCTATTACTGAATATCTTAATGGCCAACATAAGCCTAATATTGCATTTAAAGATGCAACTAATGTCAAGCCAAACCTTTAAACTAGAACAGAAAAAAAAAATAAACTTCACTATGAAAGATCTCATTGATCCTTTAAAACAAGTATTGTGGAAATGGCAGCTACTTCGCTGGGTTAGACACCACCAGCATCCTGGTAAATTGTTTACAGCTGGAGAGTCATATCATCTTTCAGTATCATCGTTCTCCAGGTTATGTATTCATGAGAGTCCTTTGTACTGAAATGAGTGAAAATAGAAGTGAGAACGTTCAGCTACACAACAAAAATAGCCTGGAAGGTTTCGTTGTAGGTCTACTGTATATTAGCCTTGAAAGTGTCCCTTTAGCAGATCTGCTTTCCCTGAAAACAGTCCTTAGCTTTGTATCTGCAATTCTGTATGGCTTTCATTGTCTCCCACTTCAGCATGATTTATGTCAGAAGGTTTAGAATAAATTAACTGTTCTACAGTGTGTTGCAACCAAGATGATTCTAAAGACATACTGATTTCTTTCTTTCTTTTTTTTTTCCTCCATACATTTATTTTGCTCTTGCTAATAAGATAAAAACCTGTATCAAGATGTGGTTTTGAATCCTAAGGGGGGATGGGGGAATTATTAAACTCCTGCTATAAGCCAGTGTTGATTATGTTAGACAGATCTATATATATGCACACATACAGAGACACATATGCATACACTTAGACTAATATATATATTCTGCTGCAGTTCTATATTAATCAAATAGAATACCCTGTAGGAGAAATACAGTACTAATAACTCAAAATAGCACTTCTGTTCAAGTTGCCTTGTGCAAGATTATTTGAGTTCTAATTGCGTGATGAAATTCTTTTAATGCCTAGGCCTGTTTGAAGGTTAACTTTTGGTCCCATGGAGATAAAGGAAAATGTGCCAACATTTGAGAGATTTGATTACCTGTATAAAATTATGCTTGCTCATTTTTCCTAGGCAAGATACTCTTGGGTAAAGTTATATTAAAGAGAGAATAGAAACAGTGTACATCCAAAGAAAATATTTTCCAATTATGCTTCTCAAGATGCAGAAAATATTACTTGTGATAGAGGATTATGAATGAGATAATTACTGAGAGCCTAATGTACCTAAAGCTACAATAAAGGAGAGAGAAAAACATTAATAAGTGGTTATTGACTGTTCTTCCTGCTCTTTGTAATAAAAGGCCAGAACAGTACCAAGGACAAACCTTTCCACAATTTTGGTGTGACACATTATACACAAGAATACCTTTCCTACTTGCATGGCCCATCATTAATTCCTACAAATGAAACCATATTGGTTTTTATTTGACATCCAAAAAACTTTATACCTTTCAAAACAAGCTTAATATGAAATTTTTCATATTAAGAGTTAATTGAAAATAATAGAGGTTTAGAAATATGTAGGATGCTTTCTCATTTAAATTACTTCATTTCACACATTCCTAATGAGCAAACTGCACTTCCAAAAGAATTCATTCCAATGTTAGGTAGCTAAGGTGTATAATGATAAAAGATTCTGAATTCTAAAAATTAAAGTATGTCTCCTTACTGCTTTTTGATTCTACTATGAAATAAATGATAATTTCTGAGAAGCACTAGCAAGGAATATCTGAGCTCCCACATGCAGTATTTCATCACAGGTGTGATCAATAGGGAAGATTTTTAAAAGGATTTCAAGTAGTGGCAGCTCTTTTCCTGATGCACAGCAGAATGTGGTACACCATGCAAAATTACCTTTGGCGAATTTCTTTTGCCGTTTCAGCTCCCAGTACTGCTGTATCAAGTGTGAAGGTACAGTCACTGCAGAAGAAGGTTAACAGTATTTCTAAAAGAATGACAAAGGGCATGAAAATTACGGGGGTCAAACTACACGGACAGGAAGCTGTGTGAATGCTATGGCTTTCTTATGCTCCTATGCTTACTTAATTCAGGAAAGAGCAACAGTTTCGCTAATGAAACACATCCCCTACTGATTATTGTGGTCCCCTCTTTTAACAGGGATCTTTTTAATATTCTCTTAGATACACATACCAACCTGTGCATACACACAACATATGTACATCAGTTTTCATCTGTGTAATCATCCTTGCTTTTTTTTTTTCAACTCCCTGCCTCCACCAGTCATTGCACAAACTGTACAAAAGGCTTTGCATTAAGTACATTAAGACAGACAATGCCTAGTGACTTTCCTAACCAAATCTGGAATGAATTTGGCCTACTAGATATGAAACAACACAAAGTATCTGGAAGGCTGGACCACCCTCTCCCCCCCACTATTTTTTTTTTTATCAACTAAAAGCAGTACTGTGGAGCATACAGCTTCATAAAGCAGAAGTTCAAGCTCCATAACATAACGTATCACAGGGCATGAAAAGGACAAGAGACGTATAAATTAAGTGGCTGAGAAAAGAAGAAATTAAGGTTCAACTACTACTGGATGTCTGGTCTCCCTGAGAATTCTCAAACCAATGATCCCGAGAGATTTCTTTTGACAGAGTCTCATGGGGACAATGAAACACGCGAGTTTCTGAAGACTGCGTCAGGGTTATTATAGCAGGAAGGTTACCAAGAAAATAGACTCCTGAGGGGCTTACTTGGTCCCCCACCAGCCTAGATCTTCCTGTGTCACAGAGCTTCCCAGAGCCCCTGCATATAGCATGGACTACCAGAAGAATCAGGATCTGTATTCTTCCAGACTGCCAACCTGCCTCAGCTAAAGGGACATCAGAGCTCTCCTCTCACAAAGACTTGGACCTTGGAAACTGAGCCTTACAAAAAACGAAGCCACATTTGGTTGCTTTAGAGTAGGGAAAGTCTCTCTTATGTTTTTCAACCTTTCTGCAACTTGCAGAATTCATGGATATACTCCTGACTATGCATAGGAGATGCTGGTTGGAGTAAATACTGACTCAACTGTATTACTATTTTTCCACTTTACTACATGAAATGCATAAATTTCAATAACACATTCAAAGTAGTGAACCTACTGCCTCAGAGTGGGCCTCCAGCCTGACTAGTAGAGCAAAATTTTCCTTTACTATCTGCCAGACTTTGTCCCATAGAGAACTGTCTATAACAGTGTTTGTGCACCATGCATTTGATTTAGATACAAACATTTACTCGCAAAAAGTTTCCTTAAAATTCCCAATATTTATTTATACATATGTATTGCTCAATTCCTAGCATTCTCTTGCTTATCTGTAATTTGCAGTAACGAGCAGGTGGTCTTCTAGAGAGGCAGAATTTAGTTCAATTACAAAATGATTACTTAATCGGATGATCAGCGCTGTTGCCTTCTACACAGAACAAGAAGCCTAATTCTGCCTGACACTTTAGAGTTTTAGTCATTTTCTTTCTTTATTTTTAAGGCATGATAACTCCACAGTACTGGTGAACTTTATGTACAATATACAGTAGCAACTAAATGTACACTTAAATATCACATTTAAATTTTTAACAAATTGCATAGTACACATCTCTTAAAGAATGTCCCATGCACTTGAAAAGCAACCACATGGTTTCTTAGCCTTCCCACTAATATTTGCTCTGTACACTGTGTAATACCGTCACTGGCTGGCAACACGCAGCAATATCTCAGGAAATTACAGAGGAACAGAAAGGTTGTCCCACAGCAATGCCACGGACTGGAGGCACAGCTGCGGACATTGAAAATCACCTCTCTGCCGGTACGTTTTCCTGCTCAGTCACAGCCTGCACACTCTGTTCACACAGTAACTGCTTTGAGGCAGAAGGTGGCTCCTACCCACCAAAATGGAGCAACATCTTAGCTAAGGCTTCCTAATACTAATGGCAGCATTAGCAGCTTTCACATTTACTGTTACGGTGTACCATTCCTCATTTGCTGTAGTTCACATTATAAAAATGCCCCCTTGAGTTCTTTGAAGGTATGTATAATGTTTTAAAAATGCACTCAAGAATCAAGTCCACATGGAGATTCCCTAAAAAGTACACATGGCTTAAATTTCAATTCTGTCTATAAATCTTTTGCTGACAGGTAAATTCCTGGTATATGCTTTAAATGATTTTGGTAACTGTTGTTTATTTGTATGAAAACTCAATAAAAAGTAAAAAACCTTGCATATTTAGATCAGCATGTGCTCTCAGTATACCAAGTATTCTAGCAAGTATGTGGCATTCCCAGCAAAATAATCAAGACCCATTAATTAGCAGAAATAAACTAATAATTTGAAATATTGTATTGGCATTAAGTCTTGTTTCAGATGATTTTGCATGAAGGAAGAAACAAACATTTTGCCTCTGGACATCATATTTTCTTGTCTGTATGACAAAACAACAATAGGAATTGTAAAGCGTGCCAGTGGTCTACTTTAAATGCTTTAGACTGCATAATAATTAGGGAACAGGTTGCCTACAAAACAGATGCTTTCAAAGAAAAAAAGAGGGAGTTAAAAGTGAATAGCAAATATGTTGGCAATTACATTTAGAAAACTTATTCTGTAAAAATTTGGTGGATTTCCACTAAGCTATTTGAGTTGAGTAGTATCAGATTCTAAGCCTTTTGCATTGTGCTTTAACATACAGGATCATGTTGCACGATTATGTTGTAGATAATCCCAAATTATTCAAAAACTGAGTTTTGTTTTTCATTCATTTAATTTTCTGATTTCTTAGGTTGAGTGTATAACATGTCATAGCTCTTAATGATGGTTGTAGCTTGATGACCTCAGAGAACAATGTGACAAAATAGCTATTAGTTTGTTTCAATTCCCTTCACTCCCTCCCCTCGAAAGCCTCCCTAATCTTCTGTGCTCTTCACATCTGGATGCCCACCACCAGTTCTGCACATACTAAAATTTACCTTTTCTCACCTGGTAACAATACCCCTATTCTGTGTAAGTCATTCTCTCAATAAGGGAAAAGAAAATCAGATAAGGTAGTTTCTGGATTTAAACCCACAGATGACTAGGGCACCCTGAACTGCTAAGACATATCTTTTGCAGGTTCTACCTACAGCTGGGCTCCTTGCCTCCAGTGATTGTCTCTGAGTCAGTCTTCTATTTGGCTACATTCCCTCTCATTGAGGCGATCTAACAGCGATGCAAAGCACATCAAGCTGAAACACAAACCCTCGGCTCTGCTTCTATTCACCAGGGGCTGGATGCGTAACAGTTATTGAGCTTAGACCCTGAAACAAGAAAAAGGATTTCTTATGTTGCTCCTAATGATTCCTGCGGTTAATTCAGGAGTGGCATAGTCTCCAGGGAGAGCTACACTTACTTTTTCTTAGCTGCTGGCATGACTGCTGTAAAATAAAGGCTTTGAAAGAAATTATGGAAGTGGAATCTTTACACTAGTAGAGTCCTCAGGAGAAAGGAAAGTTTTACATTACTCTATATCACTACAGGTGCTCCTCAGGGATCACCAAGAGGCTATTCAGATACATAAACATTTGCTTAAATATCTTTAGGAAAATAGTCTACATTTACTTTCAATGCCACATGCCACACATTGCTTTTAAATAATAGTTGCCTTTAAACACTGCCTAAAATACATATTGCAGCAAAGTATCTCTGTAACAAAGCTGAGTGCTTCACGTCCAGATTAAGCTGCCCAGCATCAGCATCCCTGGCTTTGTCCAGAAAACCCACCACAGACAAACAAAAGACTCTCAGCTGGGACATCCTTGGATGGTTGCACAATGTGTGCTATTCTCTCCTTTTTCTTCTCTCCCTTTACTAGAGCAAGCAAAACGTTTTAAAACAGAATTTCCAATGAACAAAATTTATGCAAACTCTTTCCTAGTATTTTCACACACAAACTATTTTTTCTTGTGATCACTGTGAATGTGTATTTGTTACATACAAAACATGTAGACCTGTCCACCAGCTAAAAAATCAACCTTCCTGATGTAATTCAGCTCATGAGGTACTACCCACTTCAGCTCCAGAGGTCTGTCTGGCAGCCTACAGACACTAAGAGAATTGGTCCCAAAGCATTTGCTCTTTACTGTAAAATTATTTTTAAGGTTTTCATTACGTGAAGCCTTGACAAATTGAGGAACATCTTTTCAGGACCTGATATTAATAAATACTCCCATTCACTTTACTGGTTGAAAGGCAACATGGCCTGTCAACTGGGGGAAGTCACTATTATCTGATAGCTTTTCAGTGGCACATAACAAATATGGTTGTCAAGTTCAGAAAGGACGAACTTTTAGCAAAAAAACACCATCACAATTGGCACTAATTGGTAGTTAAATTGACAACTGGAACTGAAGCATCCTGACAGCACCAGAGGTAGGCACTACAGGTAGAAATCGAAAACCATTTACAAAAACAATGTTGGAAAGACCAAACAACCATAGGACATCTGCAGAACATCATGTGGAAGGCTCTACTTAATTTTTTTATACTGTCACGTCAGTGTTTTGCACGCATACTTGGAAAACATTTCAATTCATTGAGAGAAAGATAATATGTTTAGATCAATGTATTGAACAAAAGTACACAAGGTTCTAATTCTTCACAAGCAAAAACAATTCTCAATGTTATCTGCTTTTTCCAGAAGATTAGAAATCTTTGCAGTGTTAGAAAAATATGACAAGGAAAGCTAAGTGATAATAATGTTAAAGTAACATCAAGAGATCCAAATGCCTAAGCATACAGTGTAATTATATCCACTATATATACACTATTCTTTTTTTAAAAAAAAAAAAAGAAAAAAAACTCTTTGAAGTCATTCTATACTTATTGTCTATAAAGTCTGAAATTCAAGATGCAAATCACATCACAGAGGAGTTTTCACTTTAGTAAAGAAAATGCAGATGGCTCAGAAGGTGTCTGGTATTTTGCAGATTGAACCTTTACTATGCAGAATTCATAAGCAACCTGACATTATAAGACATTCCTTTAAGTGCTTTCCACATCAGTGGCTCATACTGATATTTGCCACTTTCTTACGCTACTACTCTAATAGTGTAAGGTAGAAATATAGGAGGCATCTGTTGAAATGCCTCTTTGAAGTTAGTACCAGTCCAGCTGCATTAGCTGACACGCAAGTGTTCTACGTTGTAACTCAAATAGCCTTTATATCTTGCCCCAAGATTGGAGATGGAGGAGCATGAAAGTGTTCAGCCTTAGTCAGCAATACTCCCAGAAACATACTGAAATGAGATTTGAGATTCAAACTGTTTGTCCTTGTTTAAATTTATTACATTTTAAGAAGAAATTTCTTGGAGCTTGTCCCTAGTTAAAAAGAAACAAATGGAATTTGTGCAGACTCAGGAATATTTGTTTCAAAAACGCTACTTTCGTCAGGGTTACATAAAGCGTTGTATACTATATTTATTGGCTTTGCAGCAATATTTAATTAAGAAGAGCTTTTCTCAAAGCTACTTATACTCCTGCTGACTAAGCTGATTTAGACCATGTAAACAGGAGTGTTCTATGAAGTATACAGTCATCCCATCTCCTTCAGAAGCACAAAAAAGCACGGGAAATTAGTATTTTCCATAAAGAATATAGTAGAAAAATAAGTGATACATATCAGCTTCTGGGAGTTTATTAAATATAAGCAGGAAAATTAGTGTATAATTATGGATGCAAAACAACAAAAATCTAGGGCTCAGAAAGCAATGTTGACTTTGCAGCATTTCAGATATTGAGTGCTTTATGGCATATATTTAAATCATAGCTAGCAAATATACAAGTGTATATTAGAACAGGAGGAACAGTGGAGAATCTGTAAAATACTCTTCAAAAAGTTCTGATTTCTATTGTTCTAAGTGTGAAAACTTTAAAAATGCATTAACATAGGACCATATAATACCCTATGAAACCTATGCTAGGGCTTTACTACACCTATATTTCACAATGATTTCTTCCATTCAGGGAACATATTCCATTCAGCACACATATTTCACCCCTATAGTAATGAGATGCTTAGGTATATACATTTCTGTTTTGTAGCACTGAGCTCTACAGTATTTTCAGGCAGACAAGCTCACTGCAGGAATAAAAAGCAAAACATATGGAAAGAATTTATTTAATTAAAACCTTGTTTACTTTGCATATATGTATCCCTTGGTCTTCAACAGAACTATTTAAAATTTTTAAAAAGATTTTTACCATTTCCTTGTTAAGAGATATAATGTATGTTGGCAATGAAATCAAAGATTGCATAAAGCATGTATAATGTAGAACATACAGCTTGAAGCTATTTATAAGTGCTCTCCGCATTTCCAGGTTTGGTTTTTACAGTAGCACAGCCTGAAGCACTTAACTGTAAAAACATCACGCCTCTCTACTGCTCCTCTTACAGGAAAATTATTTCTCCTCTAAAGGCCTGAACCTAAGCCCCATATATCAAGGGAAAAATCTTCATTGCTCTGAATAGCAAGAGTTGCCTAGCTCCCCGATTCTACAAACCATATAGAAATCTCCATTTAACAGAGTGAAAAGACACATACCATGCAAGTCAGAAGGAAGGAAGAAGAGCTCCCTGGTCACAGATTAAAAACAACTACGTGAGACTCCACTGCAGGAAACAGCTGACCTGGCCGCCTTCTTTCCAAGTCTCACCAACTCTGTGGGGTTGTTTCCATCCCTTTCCAGGGATTTCAGAGCAACTTCTCGAGAGCCAGCACAGCCCTGCCACCACAAGCCACAGACGTGACATAGCGGCTGTGCGTATGACACAGCTGCTGGTCCTCCCTGGTCATTTTTGGAATCTCTCATCATAGACAGCATACAGAACATGCAAAATATTACTTTGAGACTGGAAATAGGTAAGTTAAAAAAAATCTGGGGAGGTTCTGGGAGAAACTGGGGAGTACTCCAGGAGGTGTGATACCACGGAAAGAGCACTGATCTGCACTTCATTCTCTTCTATGTCCTCTCTTTGCATCGTACTTACAAATGACAGCTGTTAAGTCATTAACTATCCAAGGTTTTTGCTTGAAAATGCCTATGAAACTGGGTCCTATCCCATTTAAAACACCAAAAAACCCCACATGTACCATAAAACAGAAGCTAAAATGACATACCCCAAACCTAGTTTCCTAATGCTTCTTAACTATATTACCTATTTCACTGTGAATTCGGTGGCTGTCTCCAGTGAAAGAACAGTGGCATTTGCTACACCACAGATTTCATAGCACATCTGCCACGGTGCTATAAATGCATGCAGAGAAGAGACTGAGAAAATGCAGCGGTGTATATCAAGTAAAAGTTCTATCTAACTAATCAAGTCCACAGGGACAGCATGCAGTGTTACAAGACGTATCACTCTACAGTTGAATGAGGTTGTCAGCCACTGGGAGGCCTGCAAACTGCTGACAGCTATATGCAGTATACAGAGTCTTCTAAAGTAGATTGAATAGCTTTGGAAAGTGCAGGAACAAGCCTATTTCTATGGATGAAGAGAAGTATAGAAGGGTATTCGTAAATCTACCTTTCTACATTGTCTTGCTGTGAACAAAACCAAACTCATTCCAAGTATGTCGCATGAACATGAAAAAGGTTTTTCTCCCGTCCTTTACTTGTTACTGTACAAAACTACCATGCTTTATGAAAGAATTCACATTAAAACCTCCTATTTGTCTCACCCAGATTACTTCATTTATTAGAGCAAATACATTGAAAATGCATTTACTAATATATATTCATGCAGAACAGAAATGAATATGTGCCTTTGAAGACTGTGCAGTTGTACTGCAACACTTAAAATTCTGAAGAAGTGTCTTTATGCCTAGAAGCTGTTTCTCCTGGAGAAACCTAGCAGCCTAATAAAAGATATTACTCATCTCTGTAAATTCAGTCTTACTAAACTCTCTGTACTTCAGAAACTTTGGTGTGAGATCTTTTTAACTAACAGAATGAATGCATGGACTCTAAATTCAGGCTTCTATTTAGAAAGTGATTTGTGTTGTGTTTATATTTAATTAATATCAATTTTCAGTTTTATTTTGCTGATATGTTTCCATTCCATTAGAATCACATGCTTCTAGTCACTGCCTTTCCACCCACTGACTTGAAAAACATTATTTAAGTACCAATATTATCCTTAGCAGTTCTTTAGGGCTGAATTCTCAGTGAGCTTTGAAGGTATACTTGAAAACATACATCAAATACTGCTGGTGTGCATACTATTTCTGTTAGTGCAAAAACTTATTTCTGTATTTACTAACTAGAGCAGCTAATTACCTGTTCATACAAATTACATATGACTATGAAAAGTGCCATGAACACTCTATAATAGTGTAGAAGGAGACAAAATGTACAACCAAAACCTACATAATTAGATTTGCTTCAAGAATGTTCCCTTTGAAGCACTGAACTGTCAAAGAATATATTTGTTTGGAGATTAAACTAGCACTTCAAACATGTACAGAGAACATACAGGCAGCACTGTCTCTATAATGGCCAGAACCACATCTATGCCCAGAAACCATACCATATCAGGTAGCATACATGTCTGGTATCATTCTCTTCATAGTATTAAGCCCCTTTACAATAATTCACTATAGCATATTTTATGGAGTGCCCTTCATTCAAAGTCTGGTGAAAATAAAATAAAATAAATAAAGGTGGGTCATATGGCCAAAAAAAAAAAAAAAAAAACTTGCTAAAGAAATGCACAGAATGAAGGAGATACCCCAGCTGTACAAAATCCTTTGGCAGGGTGCAACATGGACAGGTTGGAGGAAGAATAAGTAGAAAAGAGATGAGGAGGAACTAGGTAAGTTCAAATTTACTGTGAGTTTTGAAAAGAAGGTTATTTTCAAATTGCAATGGATAAGAAACCATGAGGGTGACAGAGGACAAACCACAGCCCAGCTTCATGGAGAAGGAGAGCACTTCGCTTGTGACATTCTGTACACCTTGAAGTTTTGGGAAGAAGGATTGCCAAGAACTATAATTGAGGGAGTTGCTACTTTAAAGTCAGGAAGGATTAAGAGCATCTCTGGAAGATGTGGAGTGCCTCTGTTCCCACTGACTACAGCAGAGTTTGAAAGTGCCTGTAGTACTCATAAACCTTACGAAAGAAAAAGAAGTCAGAAATATGGTTGATTTTTTTTTTTTTTTTTTAATGGAGATACTGATAAACACAGACAAGAATTACGAGAATATTTTAAGCCATTTTCAGGAATAAACCATGGATTTTTCCCTTTGGGAGTGAATTTCACTTTTTGCTCTTTTCCATCTATATCATGTGGTGTTTTAATTATGTAGCAGTCTCAACAAATAGATTGTCACAGCATTTTAGAGTAGCTAATTCTATTCTAAATGCCAGCAGAAGATGGGATAATGTCTTTATTGGTTTGGCTTAGTTTAACCCACCCGCTTCTGCTCAGTAATGACTTGAACAATTCAGGATATTATATCCATCAAAAAAACTTATATTCTAGAAATCTCAAGACTTGGATACACTCTGAAAATCAAAGCACTACAAAGTATAAACATACACAGTATTTGTAATTGCTCACTATAGGCCAGACATGCATTCAGGAGCTGATAATTCTTTTCTAAGAGTAATTCTAAGATAATTCATTCCTCATGAATGCAGATGGCACATGATCTCTTTTTAGAGAAAGTGCAAGTCTGATTCACTGAATGGGGGTAACACACAGCTACAAATAAGCTAATGTATGGCAAGAATCAGAGGTTTAAGGCAACAGTCAAACTAGAACACAAGGAAAATCATGATAATTTTCTGTCTGTTCTCTTCATCTTCCTAACTTTGAAACTAAATTACAAAACCTGTGGCAATAATGTTACTTCATATGCACGTATATCAGGACTTCCCTGTAAACTAGCACCTCGTCATTTGCTGTATATACCACACTTTGCTTTGTGATTTTTTTTTTTGTTATTGTTTTTACAAAATCCTCAAAGCATAAATACATTCTGTGTAATCAGACTGGACATAGAAAATGACCTACAAGAGTAACAACCTTTTTGAATGATTGAATAGGAACATATTTTGAATTAAAAGTAACATATTACTAAAAGCCGCTTTAGTGAGAAGTCTTCAGCTGATAGAGATGAAGAGTGATGACTAATGATATAAAAGAAAGGATGTGTATATGCTCATGTATTTTTGTCATAAAAATGAAATATGTGTAATTTTATAGTAAATAGCAGGCTAATTAACCAGAAAAACATATCCTTAAACTGAGGTATATTTAAAGCACAAATTTATGTATATTAGAGAAGAATTTCAGAATAACAGAGCACCTCAAATTTGAATTTCTTAGAAGAGTTCAAATGACTGAAGACCTTCACAAGCTATACATTTGCATATTCTGAGAAAAAAAAAAAAAAGAGAAAACAAATCTTGCCTTACCCGGCCAACTAGTATTGGTTCAGGTCCAGAAAATTCTTCTAATACAAACATTTGATTCCAAACCCAGCCTCTCTTGGAGCGGTTCAAAACTCTTTGTTCTTCAGTTAGCCTTTTTAGTACTGTACTGGATCCACTTGGTAGTACTTGAGATTGATTCATTGGAGCCATATAAATGGAAGGAAGTACAATAATCCATAATATTATTAATGGAGTCCATGTATCCATAAGCATTTCCGTTAGTCTTTCTGGCATTGTACCACAAGCTACGCAAATCACCACAGAAATGAAATTATTGTTTTGCTTTCCTCCAGACTGTAGCAATCCAATTCATCATGCAGTACAGAACATTTACTTACAGCTCCTCCATGTGTTTACAGCACAGTCAACGTAAAAATAGCTTAGATTGTAAAAACATGATCCATTGAGTTTTCCAGTCATTAAGGATTCCTGGTGGGGGGAGAAAAAAAAAGGTCAAATCAGTGACTAAAGAGCTTAGCAAAGTGTTCTGAAAGATCTTATTTACTTTTACATCATAAACAAACCATGTTAGGTCTTAAATTTGTAGTATGCAGTACTAGTGTATAGTAAATAGGTTAAAAAAAATAGCCACAAAAACTTAATTCTGTGAATTCCTTCATTGCCTGCAATAGCGAGGGAAGACCCAGATGAGTGTTTACACACACTCAGGAAGACATTTTACCTGCAGTTTGTCTTGGAGCCTGAAGAAACTCCTGGCCCTCTTACTAGCTTGTACTTTTTATGCAGTCAACCATGAACACCTGGCATGTCAAATAATGAGAAGTCAAATAAAATAATGTTCTTGCATACAGACTTATCCTCTTTTCCTCCATGAGAGAAAAAGATTTACTTCTGGTAAGCGTATAAAGCTCCAGTAGTACGTTCTCATATCTGTAATCATCAAGCTGCAGCAGTGCAGAGCTCAGCAAAACCTTCACAACCCAGCAGAGGAACAAAGCTGGTAAGTTCACTGCGAAATCTGCGATTCCCAAAACGGAACACTACCGAAACCCAGGTAAGCTCATTTATGCACATCCGCACTATAGGACTCAGTGTCTTTCTGTTCCCTTCAGAGAACACACGCAGTCAGATTTTATTCCAAAGACATTTTCCTTGATAGACACTTGGGAGCATTTTGTCTTTCTTTCTCCACCCACCCTTCCATGTATTAGAAGTCCACATCAGGTTTCAACTCAGTGTAAATATTCCCTGAAAAGGACAAACAAGTTAACATAGCAGGGCTAGCTAATGCCATGGTGATTGGCAAAACCTGAAATGCAGCCATAGATCACTTAGCAAGATAAATGCAGCATAGCTCAGGGAGAAGGGCTACATTACAGCTACTCTAATGAGTCTGGAGTTTTGTAAAAAGATTCCTGATACATTTTCATTGACTGATTCATACCCAAGCAATCTCAAGAGAAACCACTGTATACAAAGAAGGTAGAACTGCCTACTCACAAGCTTACACTGTACCTTAGGCTGTGTTTTCCCTTTAAAATGAGTTTCTAGTGTTGCAGGACTACAAAAATCTTGTGGGGGTTGTTTACTGGGGGGTGGGTTGTGGTTTATATTTTTTGGATTCAGACACACTCATGAAGGAAAATATTTGAAAACGTGAATAACACCAATAAATGTTATCTGTTATTTTAAAGGCAAGCAATGTAAAAAGTCATTGTTTTAAACTTCAGTAATTGCCAAAGCAACTGTGAAATCTATTGCATGAAAACCTGAAACTATGAGAAACTTGTCTTGTTAAAAGGGGAGAAGAGCTGTTATCAAACTAAAACTCAATATCTCAAGTACCATGGAAGAACGGTAAGCTAATAGCGCGGTGCTTTGACAGTGCATCAAGAATGAGGTGAATACCCATTACAGAAGTAACTGCGTAGCTTAGAAACATCGTTTAGGCCTCACTGCCAACTGAGATGGAAAGAAAGAAATCAAGAGAATACAATGTGCTTTTGCAATGAAATTTTGGGGAAAATGTGAGAGAGGCAAGGCCTTTAATATTTCAGCCTTCTCTAAATCGCAGAGAATAGAAAAGGACACAGAGCAAACAGTCAAATTGCTCGATAGGAAGGGTCTGCCAAGTCACCCTCTGAAAGCACCCTTCGGTCTAGGGAATGAATGGGAGGTGTTGCTATTGCTGCCACTTTCGGGCACATGTTAAGAAGCCAGATTTCCTGGAGCACGTTTGGTAGCGAAGAAGGTATCAGAAGAGAGAATCGGTCAAACTTGAAATGAAAATGTTAAACAGGTTGTTTGTATGGGATCCTTGTGCACATGTGAGTGGACCTGTGTGCACGTGCGCACATCGAGACAGGTTTTTCTCATTCTCCCAGTGGTGCAAGAACTGAAGCACAGGAGAAAAAGAACCACTGTAAAACAGAGCAATAGGCATCATCTTCAACCAGCACCCAGGATTAAATTCAAAACTGGGGAAATAAACTGAAAGCACAACTTAAGAGTCTTTTTCTATAGCTCTAATCTATAGCTTTAATCAAGCAGGGAAGGCAGGAAACAGGCATGGCTGAGCAAGGCCCTGCTGGTCAAACCTAGGCGAAAGAAGAAACTGCACAGGCAGTAGAAACTGGGCCACGTGCCCTGGGAAGAGTACAGAAACACTGTCCGGACATGCTAGGCAGGGGCTGGGGAAACAGAGTCCCTCTCACTATAAGCAAAGAGCAGGTTCGGGACCTCCTGATGCAACTGAACAGCTACAGGTCTATGGGGCCCAATGACACGCATACCAGAGTCCTGAGGGAACTGGCTGATGTAGTAGCCTGGCCACTCTCCATCATATTTGAAAAGTCCTGGCAGTCAGGTGAAGTCCCTTGTGACTGGAAAAAGGGAAACATC